>CATNNA010000076.1:0-102500 GCA_950106755.1 Climacium dendroides
ATAGCTCAATGAAATCATGAAATTGTGGTACAATGTGGCTCCATAATATTGTATACCAAACTCGCGGACTTCCCTTTTGCTTCCACAGGGAGTGGGAGCCCCCAGCAAGGAAGTTTCTCGAAAGATCTACGTGGTGAGAGTTGATGTGGTACAATGAGCACAAAAGAGGCAATCACTCTCCTAGTTCACATTAGTTGCCCCCCCTCCTCTCTTGAAAAATCACAGGCCGTTGATTTTATTTTGAAAAAAATACTTCCCTTCCGAGATGCCATCCATTTCTCAGAAAATTCAAGCCGTTGATCCAGATCCAGATTTAATCCGAGCCGTCCAAATATGAATCCAGAGTACGGTCTAAATACGTATACAAATACCAAATACGATATAGTACAGTATACGTTCTACACATATTCAAGGTCATCAACATGGGGCACGAGCCATGTGCTGGTTTATGATTCAAAGAAAACTAAGGCATTTCCCAAGTTTTAAGCCTCTTATATCAACCAAGCTAGAAAATGTAAAAGAAAATCATACAATAAACTTAACTACTGATTGAATTTTTTTGAAATCATAAGTACTTCCGAATAAAACCCTATCAAATTCTGAACACTTTAGATGACCTAGTGCATACAAACAAAAATTGGGCCACGAATCTACCCCTAAACTTTAATGTCCAACAAAATGATATCTCATGAAATTCATGTAAAAAAAAATGGGAAACATGTTGTGCAAGTTGCAATTATTCATAAAGTCACCAATTCCAAAAAAATGCAATTGGTGGTCACTTTAAATGACCTCGTACGTGAAAGTAAAAATTGGGGCATGAACCTAGCCCTATACTTTAGTGTCCAACAAAATGTAACCTCATGAAATTCACGTAAAAAAAAATGGGAAACATGTTGTGCAAGTTGCAATTATTCATAAAGTCACCAATTCCAAAAAAATGCAATTGGTGGTCACTTTAAATGCCCTCGTACGTGAAAGTAAAAATTGGGGCATGAACCTAGCCCTGTACTTTAGTGTCCAACAAAATGTTACCTCATCAAATTCACGTAAAAAAAAATGGGAAACATGTTGTGCAAATTGCAATTATTCATAAAGTCACCAATTCCAAAAAAATGCAATTGGTGGTCACTTTAAATGCCCTCGTATGTGAAAGTAAAAATTGGGGCATGAACCTAGCCCTGTACTTTAGTGTCCAACAAAATGTTACCTCATCAAATTCACGTAAAAAAAAATGGGAAACATGTTGTGCAAGTTGCAATTATTCATAAAGTCACCAATTCCAAAAAAATGCAATTGGTGGTCACTTTCAATGCCCTCGTACATGAAAGTAAAAATTGGGGCATGAACCTAGCCTTGTACTTTAGTGTCCAACAAAATGTTACCTCATCAAATTCACGTAAAAAAAAATGGGAAACATGTTGTGCAAGTTGCAATTATTCATAAAGTCATGAACTCAAAAAAAATGCAATTGGTGGTCACTTTGAATGACCTCGTACGTGAAAGTAAAAATTGGGGCATGAACCTAGCCCTGTACTTTATTGTCCAACAAAATGTTACTTCATCAAATTCACGTAAAAAAAAATGGGAAACATGTTGTGCAAGTTGCAATTATTCATAAAGTCACCAATTCCAAAAAAATGCAATTGGTGGTCACTTTAAATGCCCTCGTACGTGAAAGTAAAAATTGGGGCATGAACCTAGCCCTGTACTTTAGTGTCCAACAAAATGTTACCTCATCAAATTCACGTAAAAAAAAATGGGAAACATGTTGTGCAAGTTGCAATTATTCATAAAGTCACCAATTCCAAAAAAATGCAATTGGTGGTCACTTTGAATGCCCTCGTACATGAAAGTAAAAATTGGGGCATGAACCTAGTTCTGTACTTTAGTGTCCAACAAAATGTTACCTCATCAAATTCACGTAAAAAAAAATGGGAAACATGTTGTGCAAGTTGCAATTATTCATAAAGTCATGAATTAAAAAAAAATGCAATTGGTGGTCACTTTGAATGACCTTGTACATGAAAGTAAAAATTGGGGCATGAACCTAGCCCGATACTTTAGTGTCCAACAAAATGTAACCTCATAAAATTCACGTAAAAAAAAAATGGGAAACATGTTGTGCAAGTTGCAATTATTCATAAAGTCACCAATTCCAAAAAAATGCAATTGGTGGTCACTTTGAATGACCTCGAACGTGAAAGTAAAAATTAGGGCATGAACCTAGTTCTGTACTTTAGTGTCCAACAAAATGTTACCTCATCAAATTCACGTAAAAAAAAATGGGAAACATGTTGTGCAAGTTGCAATTATTCATAAAGTCACCAATTCCAAAAAAATGCAATTGGTGGTCACTTTCAATGCCCTCGTACATGAAAGTAAAAATTGGGGCATGAACCTAGCCCTGTATTTTAGTGTCCAACAAAATGTTACCTCATCAAATTCACGTAAAAAAAAATGGGAAACATGTTGTGCAAGTTGCAATTATTCATAAAGTCATGAATTCAAAAAAAATGCAATTGGTGGTCACTTTGAATGACCTCGAACGTGCAAGTAAAAATTAGGGCATGAACCTAGTTCTGTACTTTAGTGTCCAACAAAATGTTACCTCATCAAATTCACGTAAAAAAAAATGGGAAACATGTTGTGCAAGTTGCAATTATTCATAAAGTCACCAATTCCAAAAAAATGCAATTGGTGGTCACTTTGAATGACCTCGAACGTGAAAGTAAAAATTAGGGCATGAACCTAGTTCTGTACTTTAGTGTCCAACAAAATGTTACCTCATCAAATTCACGTAAAAAAAAATGGGAAACATGTTGTGCAAGTTGCAATTATTCATAAAGTCACCAATTCCAAAAAAATGCAATTGGTGGTCACTTTGAATGACCTCGTACATGAAAGTAAAAATTGGGGCATGAACCTAGCCCTGTACTTTAGTGTCCAACAAAATGTTACCTCATCAAATTCACGTAAAAAAAAATGGGAAACATGTTGTGCAAGTTGCAATTATTCATAAAGTCACCAATTCCAAAAAAATGCAATTGGTGGTCACTTTGAATGACCTCGTACATGAAAGTAAAAATTGGGGCATGAACCTAGCCCTGTACTTTAGTGTCCAACAAAATGTTACCTCATCAAATTCACGTAAAAAAAAATGGGAAACATGTTGTGCAAGTTGCAATTATTCATAAAGTCACCAATTCCAAAAAAATGCAATTGGTGGTCACTTTCAATGCCCTCGTACATGAAAGTAAAAATTGGGGCATGAACCTAGCCCTGTATTTTAGTGTCCAACAAAATGTTACCTCATCAAATTCACGTAAAAAAAAATGGGAAACATGTTGTGCAAGTTGCAATTATTCATAAAGTCATGAATTCAAAAAAAATGCAATTGGTGGTCACTTTGAATGACCTCGAACGTGCAAGTAAAAATTAGGGCATGAACCTAGTTCTGTACTTTAGTGTCCAACAAAATGTTACCTCATCAAATTCACGTAAAAAAAAATGGGAAACATGTTGTGCAAGTTGCAATTATTCATAAAGTCACCAATTCCAAAAAAATGCAATTGGTGGTCACTTTGAATGACCTCGAACGTGAAAGTAAAAATTAGGGCATGAACCTAGTTCTGTACTTTAGTGTCCAACAAAATGTTACCTCATCAAATTCACGTAAAAAAAAATGGGAAACATGTTGTGCAAGTTGCAATTATTCATAAAGTCACCAATTCCAAAAAAATGCAATTGGTGGTCACTTTGAATGACCTCGTACATGAAAGTAAAAATTGGGGCATGAACCTAGCCCTGTACTTTAGTGTCCAACAAAATGTTACCTCATCAAATTCACGTAAAAAAAAATGGGAAACATGTTGTGCAAGTTGCAATTATTCATAAAGTCACCAATTCCAAAAAAATGCAATTGGTGGTCACTTGGAATGACCTCGTACATGAAAGTAAAAATTGGGGCATGAACCTAGCCCTGTACTTTAGTGTCCAACAAAATGTTACCTCATCAAATTCACGTAAAAAAAAATGGGAAACATGTTGTGCAAGTTGCAATTATTCATAAAGTCATGAACTCAAAAAAAATGCAATTGGTGGTCACTTTGAATGACCTCGTACGTGAAAGTAAAAATTGGGGCATGAACCTAGCCCTGTACTTTAGTGTCCAACAAAATGTTACCTCATCAAATTCACGTAAAAAAAAATGGGAAACATGTTGTGCAAGTTGCAATTATTCATAAAGTCACCAATTCCAAAAAAATGCAATTGGTGGTCACTTTAAATGCCCTCGTACGTGAAAGTAAAAATTGGGGCATGAACCTAGCCCTGTACTTTAGTGTCCAACAAAATGTTACCTCATCAAATTCACGTAAAAAAAAATGGGAAACATGTTGTGCAAATTGCAATTATTCATAAAGTCACCAATTCCAAAAAAATGCAATTGGTGGTCACTTTAAATGCCCTCGTATGTGAAAGTAAAAATTGGGGCATGAACCTAGCCCTGTACTTTAGTGTCCAACAAAATGTTACCTCATCAAATTCACGTAAAAAAAAATGGGAAACATGTTGTGCAAGTTGCAATTATTCATAAAGTCACCAATTCCAAAAAAATGCAATTGGTGGTCACTTTCAATGCCCTCGTACATGAAAGTAAAAATTGGGGCATGAACCTAGCCCTGTATTTTAGTGTCCAACAAAATGTTACCTCATCAAATTCACGTAAAAAAAAATGGGAAACATGTTGTGCAAGTTGCAATTATTCATAAAGTCATGAATTCAAAAAAAATGCAATTGGTGGTCACTTTGAATGACCTCGAACGTGCAAGTAAAAATTAGGGCATGAACCTAGTTCTGTACTTTAGTGTCCAACAAAATGTTACCTCATCAAATTCACGTAAAAAAAAATGGGAAACATGTTGTGCAAGTTGCAATTATTCATAAAGTCACCAATTCCAAAAAAATGCAATTGGTGGTCACTTTGAATGACCTCGAACGTGAAAGTAAAAATTAGGGCATGAACCTAGTTCTGTACTTTAGTGTCCAACAAAATGTTACCTCATCAAATTCACGTAAAAAAAAATGGGAAACATGTTGTGCAAGTTGCAATTATTCATAAAGTCACCAATTCCAAAAAAATGCAATTGGTGGTCACTTTGAATGACCTCGTACATGAAAGTAAAAATTGGGGCATGAACCTAGCCCTGTACTTTAGTGTCCAACAAAATGTTACCTCATCAAATTCACGTAAAAAAAAATGGGAAACATGTTGTGCAAGTTGCAATTATTCATAAAGTCACCAATTCCAAAAAAATGCAATTGGTGGTCACTTGGAATGACCTCGTACATGAAAGTAAAAATTGGGGCATGAACCTAGCCCTGTACTTTAGTGTCCAACAAAATGTTACCTCATCAAATTCACGTAAAAAAAAATGGGAAACATGTTGTGCAAGTTGCAATTATTCATAAAGTCATGAACTCAAAAAAAATGCAATTGGTGGTCACTTTGAATGACCTCGTACGTGAAAGTAAAAATTGGGGCATGAACCTAGCCCTGTACTTTAGTGTCCAACAAAATGTTACCTCATCAAATTCACGTAAAAAAAAATGGGAAACATGTTGTGCAAGTTGCAATTATTCATAAAGTCACCAATTCCAAAAAAATGCAATTGGTGGTCACTTTAAATGCCCTCGTACGTGAAAGTAAAAATTGGGGCATGAACCTAGCCCTGTACTTTAGTGTCCAACAAAATGTTACCTCATCAAATTCACGTAAAAAAAAATGGGAAACATGTTGTGCAAATTGCAATTATTCATAAAGTCACCAATTCCAAAAAAATGCAATTGGTGGTCACTTTAAATGCCCTCGTATGTGAAAGTAAAAATTGGGGCATGAACCTAGCCCTGTACTTTAGTGTCCAACAAAATGTTACCTCATCAAATTCACGTAAAAAAAAATGGGAAACATGTTGTGCAAGTTGCAATTATTCATAAAGTCACCAATTCCAAAAAAATGCAATTGGTGGTCACTTTCAATGCCCTCGTACATGAAAGTAAAAATTGGGGCATGAACCTAGCCTTGTACTTTAGTGTCCAACAAAATGTTACCTCATCAAATTCACGTAAAAAAAAATGGGAAACATGTTGTGCAAGTTGCAATTATTCATAAAGTCATGAACTCAAAAAAAATGCAATTGGTGGTCACTTTGAATGACCTCGTACGTGAAAGTAAAAATTGGGGCATGAACCTAGCCCTGTACTTTATTGTCCAACAAAATGTTACTTCATCAAATTCACGTAAAAAAAAATGGGAAACATGTTGTGCAAGTTGCAATTATTCATAAAGTCACCAATTCCAAAAAAATGCAATTGGTGGTCACTTTAAATGCCCTCGTACGTGAAAGTAAAAATTGGGGCATGAACCTAGCCCTGTACTTTAGTGTCCAACAAAATGTTACCTCATCAAATTCACGTAAAAAAAAATGGGAAACATGTTGTGCAAGTTGCAATTATTCATAAAGTCACCAATTCCAAAAAAATGCAATTGGTGGTCACTTTGAATGCCCTCGTACATGAAAGTAAAAATTGGGGCATGAACCTAGTTCTGTACTTTAGTGTCCAACAAAATGTTACCTCATCAAATTCACGTAAAAAAAAATGGGAAACATGTTGTGCAAGTTGCAATTATTCATAAAGTCATGAATTAAAAAAAAATGCAATTGGTGGTCACTTTGAATGACCTTGTACATGAAAGTAAAAATTGGGGCATGAACCTAGCCCGATACTTTAGTGTCCAACAAAATGTAACCTCATAAAATTCACGTAAAAAAAAAATGGGAAACATGTTGTGCAAGTTGCAATTATTCATAAAGTCACCAATTCTAAAAAAATGCAATTGGTGGTCACTTTGAATGACCTCGAACGTGAAAGTAAAAATTAGGGCATGAACCTAGTTCTGTACTCTAGTGTCCAACAAAATGTTACCTCATCAAATTCACGTAAAAAAAAATGGGAAACATGTTGTGCAAGTTGCAATTATTCATAAAGTCACCAATTCCAAAAAAATGCAATTGGTGGTCACTTTCAATGCCCTCGTACATGAAAGTAAAAATTGGGGCATGAACCTAGCCCTGTACTTTAGTGTCCAACAAAATGTTACCTCATCAAATTCACGTAAAAAAAAATGGGAAACATGTTGTGCAAGTTGCAATTATTCATAAAGTCACCAATTCCAAAAAAATGCAATTGGTGGTCACTTTCAATGCCCTCGTACATGAAAGTAAAAATTGGGGCATGAACCTAGCCCTGTATTTTAGTGTCCAACAAAATGTTACCTCATCAAATTCACGTAAAAAAAAATGGGAAACATGTTGTGCAAGTTGCAATTATTCATAAAGTCATGAATTCAAAAAAAATGCAATTGGTGGTCACTTTGAATGACCTCGAACGTGCAAGTAAAAATTAGGGCATGAACCTAGTTCTGTACTTTAGTGTCCAACAAAATGTTACCTCATCAAATTCACGTAAAAAAAAATGGGAAACATGTTGTGCAAGTTGCAATTATTCATAAAGTCACCAATTCCAAAAAAATGCAATTGGTGGTCACTTTGAATGACCTCGAACGTGAAAGTAAAAATTAGGGCATGAACCTAGTTCTGTACTTTAGTGTCCAACAAAATGTTACCTCATCAAATTCACGTAAAAAAAAATGGGAAACATGTTGTGCAAGTTGCAATTATTCATAAAGTCACCAATTCCAAAAAAATGCAATTGGTGGTCACTTTGAATGACCTCGTACATGAAAGTAAAAATTGGGGCATGAACCTAGCCCTGTACTTTAGTGTCCAACAAAATGTTACCTCATCAAATTCACGTAAAAAAAAATGGGAAACATGTTGTGCAAGTTGCAATTATTCATAAAGTCACCAATTCCAAAAAAATGCAATTGGTGGTCACTTGGAATGACCTCGTACATGAAAGTAAAAATTGGGGCATGAACCTAGCCCTGTACTTTAGTGTCCAACAAAATGTTACCTCATCAAATTCACGTAAAAAAAAATGGGAAACATGTTGTGCAAGTTGCAATTATTCATAAAGTCATGAACTCAAAAAAAATGCAATTGGTGGTCACTTTGAATGACCTCGTACGTGAAAGTAAAAATTGGGGCATGAACCTAGCCCTGTACTTTAGTGTCCAACAAAATGTTACCTCATCAAATTCACGTAAAAAAAAATGGGAAACATGTTGTGCAAGTTGCAATTATTCATAAAGTCACCAATTCCAAAAAAATGCAATTGGTGGTCACTTTAAATGCCCTCGTACGTGAAAGTAAAAATTGGGGCATGAACCTAGCCCTGTACTTTAGTGTCCAACAAAATGTTACCTCATCAAATTCACGTAAAAAAAAATGGGAAACATGTTGTGCAAATTGCAATTATTCATAAAGTCACCAATTCCAAAAAAATGCAATTGGTGGTCACTTTAAATGCCCTCGTATGTGAAAGTAAAAATTGGGGCATGAACCTAGCCCTGTACTTTAGTGTCCAACAAAATGTTACCTCATCAAATTCACGTAAAAAAAAATGGGAAACATGTTGTGCAAGTTGCAATTATTCATAAAGTCACCAATTCCAAAAAAATGCAATTGGTGGTCACTTTCAATGCCCTCGTACATGAAAGTAAAAATTGGGGCATGAACCTAGCCTTGTACTTTAGTGTCCAACAAAATGTTACCTCATCAAATTCACGTAAAAAAAAATGGGAAACATGTTGTGCAAGTTGCAATTATTCATAAAGTCATGAACTCAAAAAAAATGCAATTGGTGGTCACTTTGAATGACCTCGTACGTGAAAGTAAAAATTGGGGCATGAACCTAGCCCTGTACTTTATTGTCCAACAAAATGTTACTTCATCAAATTCACGTAAAAAAAAATGGGAAACATGTTGTGCAAGTTGCAATTATTCATAAAGTCACCAATTCCAAAAAAATGCAATTGGTGGTCACTTTAAATGCCCTCGTACGTGAAAGTAAAAATTGGGGCATGAACCTAGCCCTGTACTTTAGTGTCCAACAAAATGTTACCTCATCAAATTCACGTAAAAAAAAATGGGAAACATGTTGTGCAAGTTGCAATTATTCATAAAGTCACCAATTCCAAAAAAATGCAATTGGTGGTCACTTTGAATGCCCTCGTACATGAAAGTAAAAATTGGGGCATGAACCTAGTTCTGTACTTTAGTGTCCAACAAAATGTTACCTCATCAAATTCACGTAAAAAAAAATGGGAAACATGTTGTGCAAGTTGCAATTATTCATAAAGTCATGAATTAAAAAAAAATGCAATTGGTGGTCACTTTGAATGACCTTGTACATGAAAGTAAAAATTGGGGCATGAACCTAGCCCGATACTTTAGTGTCCAACAAAATGTAACCTCATAAAATTCACGTAAAAAAAAAATGGGAAACATGTTGTGCAAGTTGCAATTATTCATAAAGTCACCAATTCTAAAAAAATGCAATTGGTGGTCACTTTGAATGACCTCGAACGTGAAAGTAAAAATTAGGGCATGAACCTAGTTCTGTACTCTAGTGTCCAACAAAATGTTACCTCATCAAATTCACGTAAAAAAAAATGGGAAACATGTTGTGCAAGTTGCAATTATTCATAAAGTCACCAATTCCAAAAAAATGCAATTGGTGGTCACTTTCAATGCCCTCGTACATGAAAGTAAAAATTGGGGCATGAACCTAGCCCTGTATTTTAGTGTCCAACAAAATGTTACCTCATCAAATTCACGTAAAAAAAAATGGGAAACATGTTGTGCAAGTTGCAATTATTCATAAAGTCATGAATTCAAAAAAAATGCAATTGGTGGTCACTTTGAATGACCTCGAACGTGCAAGTAAAAATTAGGGCATGAACCTAGTTCTGTACTTTAGTGTCCAACAAAATGTTACCTCATCAAATTCACGTAAAAAAAAATGGGAAACATGTTGTGCAAGTTGCAATTATTCATAAAGTCACCAATTTCAAAAAAATGCAATTGGTGGTCACTTTGAATGACCTCGAACGTGAAAGTAAAAATTAGGGCATGAACCTAGTTCTGTACTTTAGTGTCCAACAAAATGTTACCTCATCAAATTCACGTAAAAAAAAATGGGAAACATGTTGTGCAAGTTGCAATTATTCATAAAGTCACCAATTCCAAAAAAATGCAATTGGTGGTCACTTTGAATGACCTCGTACATGAAAGTAAAAATTGGGGCATGAACCTAGCCCTGTACTTTAGTGTCCAACAAAATGTTACCTCATCAAATTCACGTAAAAAAAAATGGGAAACATGTTGTGCAAGTTGCAATTATTCATAAAGTCATGAACTCAAAAAAAATGCAATTGGTGGTCACTTTGAATGACCTCGTACGTGAAAGTAAAAATTGGGGCATGAACCTAGCCCTGTACTTTAGTGTCCAACAAAATGTTACTTCATCAAATTCACGTAAAAAAAAATGGGAAACATGTTGTGCAAGTTGCAATTATTCATAAAGTCACCAATTCCAAAAAAATGCAATTGGTGGTCACTTTAAATGCCCTCGTACGTGAAAGTAAAAATTGGGGCATGAACCTAGCCCTGTACTTTAGTGTCCAACAAAATGTTACCTCATCAAATTCACGTAAAAAAAAATGGGAAACATGTTGTGCAAGTTGCAATTATTCATAAAGTCACCAATTCCAAAAAAATGCAATTGGTGGTCACTTTCAATGCCCTCGTACATGAAAGTAAAAATTGGGGCATGAACCTAGCCCTGTACTTTAGTGTCCAACAAAATGTTACCTCATCAAATTCACGTAAAAAAAAATGGGAAACATGTTGTGCAAGTTGCAATTATTCATAAAGTCACCAATTCCAAAAAAATGCAATTGGTGGTCACTTTGAATGCCCTCGTACATGAAAGTAAAAATTGGGGCATGAACCTAGCCCTGTACTTTAGTGTCCAACAAAATGTTACCTCATCAAATTCACGTAAAAAAAAATGGGAAACATGTTGTGCAAGTTGCAATTATTCATAAAGTCACCAATTCCAAAAAAATGCAATTGGTGGTCACTTTCAATGCCCTCGTACATGAAAGTAAAAATTGGGGCATGAACCTAGCCCTGTACTTTAGTGTCCAACAAAATGTTACCTCATCAAATTCACGTAAAAAAAAATGGGAAACATGTTGTGCAAGTTGCAATTATTCATAAAGTCACCAATTCCAAAAAAATGCAATTGGTGGTCACTTTGAATGCCCTCGTACATGAAAGTAAAAATTGGGGCATGAACCTAGTTCTGTACTTTAGTGTCCAACAAAATGTTACTTCATCAAATTCACGTAAAAAAAAATGGGAAACATGTTGTGCAAGTTGCAATTATTCATAAAGTCATGAATTCAAAAAAAATGCAATTGGTGGTCACTTTGAATGACCTTGTACATGAAAGTAAAAATTGGGGCATGAACCTAGCCCGATACTTTAGTGTCCAACAAAATGTAACCTCATAAAATTCACGTAAAAAAAAAATGGGAAACATGTTGTGCAAGTTGCAATTATTCATAAAGTCACCAATTCCAAAAAAATGCAATTGGTGGTCACTTTCAATGCCCTCGTACATGAAAGTAAAAATTGGGGCATTAACCTAGTTCTGTACTTTAGTGTCCAACAAAATGTTACTTCATCAAATTCACGTAAAAAAAAATGGGAAACATGTTGTGCAAGTTGCAATTATTCATAAAGTCATGAATTCAAAAAAAATGCAATTGGTGGTCACTTTGAATGACCTCGAACGTGCAAGTAAAAATTAGGGCATGAACCTAGTTCTGTACTTTAGTGTCCAACAAAATGTTACCTCATCAAATTCACGTAAAAAAAAATGGGAAACATGTTGTGCAAGTTGCAATTATTCATAAAGTCATGAATTCAAAAAAAATGCAATTGGTGGTCACTTTGAATGACCTCGAACGTGCAAGTAAAAATTAGGGCATGAACCTAGTTCTGTACTTTAGTGTCCAACAAAATGTTACCTCATCAAATTCACGTAAAAAAAAATGGGAAACATGTTGTGCAAGTTGCAATTATTCATAAAGTCACCAATTCCAAAAAAATGCAATTGGTGGTCACTTTGAATGACCTCGAACGTGAAAGTAAAAATTAGGGCATGAACCTAGTTCTGTACTTTAGTGTCCAACAAAATGTTACCTCATCAAATTCACGTAAAAAAAAATGGGAAACATGTTGTGCAAGTTGCAATTATTCATAAAGTCACCAATTCCAAAAAAATGCAATTGGTGGTCACTTTCAATGCCCTCGTACATGAAAGTAAAAATTGGGGCATTAACCTAGTTCTGTACTTTAGTGTCCAACAAAATGTTACTTCATCAAATTCACGTAAAAAAAAATGGGAAACATGTTGTGCAAGTTGCAATTATTCATAAAGTCATGAATTCAAAAAAAATGCAATTGGTGGTCACTTTGAATGACCTTGTACATGAAAGTAAAAATTGGGGCATGAACCTAGCCCGATACTTTAGTGTCCAACAAAATGTAACCTCATAAAATTCACGTAAAAAAAAAATGGGAAACATGTTGTGCAAGTTGCAATTATTCATAAAGTCACCAATTCCAAAAAAATGCAATTGGTGGTCACTTTGAATGACCTCGAACGTGAAAGTAAAAATTGGGGCATGAACCTAGTTCTGTACTTTAGTGTCCAACAAAATGTTACCTCATCAAATTCACGTAAAAAAAAATGGGAAACATGTTGTGCAAGTTGCAATTATTCATAAAGTCACCAATTCCAAAAAAATGCAATTGGTGGTCACTTTCAATGCCCTCGTACATGAAAGTAAAAATTGGGGCATGAACCTAGTTCTGTACTTTAGTGTCCAACAAAATGTTACCTCATCAAATTCACGTAAAAAAAAAATGGGAAACATGTTGTGCAAGTTGCAATTATTCATAAAGTCACCAATTCCAAAAAAATGCAATTGGTGGTCACTTTGAATGACCTCGTACATGAAAGTAAAAATTGGGGCATGAACCTAGCCCTGTACTTTAGTGTCCAACAAAATGTTACCTCATCAAATTCACGTAAAAAAAAATGGGAAACATGTTGTGCAAATTGCAATTATTCATAAAGTCACCAATTCCAAAAAAATGCAATTGGTGGTCACTTTAAATGCCCTCGTATGTGAAAGTAAAAATTGGGGCATGAACCTAGCCCTGTACTTTAGTGTCCAACAAAATGTTACCTCATCAAATTCACGTAAAAAAAAATGGGAAACATGTTGTGCAAGTTGCAATTATTCATAAAGTCACCAATTCCAAAAAAATGCAATTGGTGGTCACTTTCAATGCCCTCGTACATGAAAGTAAAAATTGGGGCATGAACCTAGCCTTGTACTTTAGTGTCCAACAAAATGTTACCTCATCAAATTCACGTAAAAAAAAATGGGAAACATGTTGTGCAAGTTGCAATTATTCATAAAGTCATGAACTCAAAAAAAATGCAATTGGTGGTCACTTTGAATGACCTCGTACGTGAAAGTAAAAATTGGGGCATGAACCTAGCCCTGTACTTTATTGTCCAACAAAATGTTACTTCATCAAATTCACGTAAAAAAAAATGGGAAACATGTTGTGCAAGTTGCAATTATTCATAAAGTCACCAATTCCAAAAAAATGCAATTGGTGGTCACTTTAAATGCCCTCGTACGTGAAAGTAAAAATTGGGGCATGAACCTAGCCCTGTACTTTAGTGTCCAACAAAATGTTACCTCATCAAATTCACGTAAAAAAAAATGGGAAACATGTTGTGCAAGTTGCAATTATTCATAAAGTCACCAATTCCAAAAAAATGCAATTGGTGGTCACTTTGAATGCCCTCGTACATGAAAGTAAAAATTGGGGCATGAACCTAGTTCTGTACTTTAGTGTCCAACAAAATGTTACCTCATCAAATTCACGTAAAAAAAAATGGGAAACATGTTGTGCAAGTTGCAATTATTCATAAAGTCATGAATTAAAAAAAAATGCAATTGGTGGTCACTTTGAATGACCTTGTACATGAAAGTAAAAATTGGGGCATGAACCTAGCCCGATACTTTAGTGTCCAACAAAATGTAACCTCATAAAATTCACGTAAAAAAAAAATGGGAAACATGTTGTGCAAGTTGCAATTATTCATAAAGTCACCAATTCCAAAAAAATGCAATTGGTGGTCACTTTGAATGACCTCGAACGTGAAAGTAAAAATTAGGGCATGAACCTAGTTCTGTACTCTAGTGTCCAACAAAATGTTACCTCATCAAATTCACGTAAAAAAAAATGGGAAACATGTTGTGCAAGTTGCAATTATTCATAAAGTCACCAATTCCAAAAAAATGCAATTGGTGGTCACTTTCAATGCCCTCGTACATGAAAGTAAAAATTGGGGCATGAACCTAGCCCTGTATTTTAGTGTCCAACAAAATGTTACCTCATCAAATTCACGTAAAAAAAAATGGGAAACATGTTGTGCAAGTTGCAATTATTCATAAAGTCATGAATTCAAAAAAAATGCAATTGGTGGTCACTTTGAATGACCTCGAACGTGCAAGTAAAAATTAGGGCATGAACCTAGTTCTGTACTTTAGTGTCCAACAAAATGTTACCTCATCAAATTCACGTAAAAAAAAATGGGAAACATGTTGTGCAAGTTGCAATTATTCATAAAGTCACCAATTCCAAAAAAATGCAATTGGTGGTCACTTTGAATGACCTCGAACGTGAAAGTAAAAATTAGGGCATGAACCTAGTTCTGTACTTTAGTGTCCAACAAAATGTTACCTCATCAAATTCACGTAAAAAAAAATGGGAAACATGTTGTGCAAGTTGCAATTATTCATAAAGTCACCAATTCCAAAAAAATGCAATTGGTGGTCACTTTGAATGACCTCGTACATGAAAGTAAAAATTGGGGCATGAACCTAGCCCTGTACTTTAGTGTCCAACAAAATGTTACCTCATCAAATTCACGTAAAAAAAAATGGGAAACATGTTGTGCAAGTTGCAATTATTCATAAAGTCATGAACTCAAAAAAAATGCAATTGGTGGTCACTTTGAATGACCTCGTACGTGAAAGTAAAAATTGGGGCATGAACCTAGCCCTGTACTTTAGTGTCCAACAAAATGTTACTTCATCAAATTCACGTAAAAAAAAATGGGAAACATGTTGTGCAAGTTGCAATTATTCATAAAGTCACCAATTCCAAAAAAATGCAATTGGTGGTCACTTTAAATGCCCTCGTACGTGAAAGTAAAAATTGGGGCATGAACCTAGCCCTGTACTTTAGTGTCCAACAAAATGTTACCTCATCAAATTCACGTAAAAAAAAATGGGAAACATGTTGTGCAAGTTGCAATTATTCATAAAGTCACCAATTCCAAAAAAATGCAATTGGTGGTCACTTTCAATGCCCTCGTACATGAAAGTAAAAATTGGGGCATTAACCTAGTTCTGTACTTTAGTGTCCAACAAAATGTTACTTCATCAAATTCACGTAAAAAAAAATGGGAAACATGTTGTGCAAGTTGCAATTATTCATAAAGTCATGAATTCAAAAAAAATGCAATTGGTGGTCACTTTGAATGACCTTGTACATGAAAGTAAAAATTGGGGCATGAACCTAGCCCGATACTTTAGTGTCCAACAAAATGTAACCTCATAAAATTCACGTAAAAAAAAAATGGGAAACATGTTGTGCAAGTTGCAATTATTCATAAAGTCACCAATTCCAAAAAAATGCAATTGGTGGTCACTTTGAATGACCTCGAACGTGAAAGTAAAAATTGGGGCATGAACCTAGTTCTGTACTTTAGTGTCCAACAAAATGTTACCTCATCAAATTCACGTAAAAAAAAATGGGAAACATGTTGTGCAAGTTGCAATTATTCATAAAGTCACCAATTCCAAAAAAATGCAATTGGTGGTCACTTTCAATGCCCTCGTACATGAAAGTAAAAATTGGGGCATGAACCTAGTTCTGTACTTTAGTGTCCAACAAAATGTTACCTCATCAAATTCACGTAAAAAAAAAATGGGAAACATGTTGTGCAAGTTGCAATTATTCATAAAGTCACCAATTCCAAAAAAATGCAATTGGTGGTCACTTTGAATGACCTCGTACATGAAAGTAAAAATTGGGGCATGAACCTAGCCCTGTACTTTAGTGTCCAACAAAATGTTACCTCATCAAATTCACGTAAAAAAAAAATGGGAAACATGTTGTGCAAGTTGCAATTATTCATAAAGTCACCAATTCCAAAAAAATGCAATTGGTGGTCACTTTGAATGACCTCGAACGTGAAAGTAAAAATTAGGGCATGAACCTAGTTCTGTACTTTAGTGTCCAACAAAATGTTACCTCATCAAATTCACGTAAAAAAAAAATGGGAAACATGTTGTGCAAGTTGCAATTATTCATAAAGTCACCAATTCCAAAAAAATGCAATTGGTGGTCACTTTGAATGACCTCGTACATGAAAGTAAAAATTGGGGCATGAACCTAGCCCTGTACTTTAGTGTCCAACAAAATGTTACCTCATCAAATTCACGTAAAAAAAAAATGGGAAACATGTTGTGCAAGTTGCAATTATTCATAAAGTCACCAATTCCAAAAAAATGCAATTGGTGGTCACTTTGAATGACCTCGTACATGAAAGTAAAAATTGGGGCATGAACCTAGCCCTGTACTTTAGTGTCCAACAAAATGTTACCTCATCAAATTCACGTAAAAAAAAAATGGGAAACATGTTGTGCAAGTTGCAATTATTCATAAAGTCACCAATTCCAAAAAAATGCAATTGGTGGTCACTTTGAATGCCCTCGTACATGAAAGTAAAAATTGGGGCATGAACCTAGCCCTGTACTTTAGTGTCCAACAAAATGTTACCTCATCAAATTCACGTAAAAAAAAAATGGGAAACATGTTGTGCAAGTTGCAATTATTCATAAAGTCACCAATTCCAAAAAAATGCAATTGGTGGTCACTTTGAATGACCTCGTACATGAAAGTAAAAATTGGGGCATGAACCTAGCCCTGTACTTTAGTGTCCAACAAAATGTTACCTCATCAAATTCACGTAAAAAAAAAATGGGAAACATGTTGTGCAAGTTGCAATTATTCATAAAGTCACCAATTCCAAAAAAATGCAATTGGTGGTCACTTTGAATGACCTCGAACGTGAAAGTAAAAATTAGGGCATGAACCTAGTTCTGTACTTTAGTGTCCAACAAAATGTTACCTCATCAAATTCACGTAAAAAAAAAATGGGAAACATGTTGTGCAAGTTGCAATTATTCATAAAGTCACCAATTCCAAAAAAATGCAATTGGTGGTCACTTTGAATGACCTCGTACATGAAAGTAAAAATTGGGGCATGAACCTAGCCCTGTACTTTAGTGTCCAACAAAATGTTACCTCATCAAATTCACGTAAAAAAAAAATGGGAAACATGTTGTGCAAGTTGCAATTATTCATAAAGTCACCAATTCCAAAAAAATGCAATTGGTGGTCACTTTGAATGACCTCGTACATGAAAGTAAAAATTGGGGCATGAACCTAGCCCTGTACTTTAGTGTCCAACAAAATGTTACCTCATCAAATTCACGTAAAAAAAAAATGGGAAACATGTTGTGCAAGTTGCAATTATTCATAAAGTCACCAATTCCAAAAAAATGCAATTGGTGGTCACTTTGAATGCCCTCGTACATGAAAGTAAAAATTGGGGCATGAACCTAGCCCTGTACTTTAGTGTCCAACAAAATGTTACCTCATCAAATTCACGTAAAAAAAAATGGGAAACATGTTGTGCAAGTTGCAATTATTCATAAAGTCACCAATTCCAAAAAAATGCAATTGGTGGTCACTTTAAATGCCCTCGTACATGAAAGTAAAAATTGGGGCATGAACCTAGCCTTGTACTTTAGTGTCCAACAAAATGTTACCTCATCAAATTCACGTAGAAAAAAATGGGAAACATGTTGTGCAAGTTGCAATTATTCATAAAGTCACCAATTCCAAAAAAATGCAATTGGTGGTCACTTTAAATGCCCTCGTATGTGAAAGTAAAAATTGGGGCATGAACCTAGCCCTGTACTTTAGTGTCCAACAAAATGTTACCTCATCAAATTCACGTAAAAAAAAATGGGAAACATGTTGTGCAAGTTGCAATTATTCATAAAGTCACCAATTCCAAAAAAATGCAATTGGTGGTCACTTTCAATGCCCTCGTACATGAAAGTAAAAATTGGGGCATGAACCTAGCCTTGTACTTTAGTGTCCAACAAAATGTTACCTCATCAAATTCACGTAAAAAAAAATGGGAAACATGTTGTGCAAGTTGCAATTATTCATAAAGTCATGAACTCAAAAAAAATGCAATTGGTGGTCACTTTGAATGACCTCGTACGTGAAAGTAAAAATTGGGGCATGAACCTAGCCCTGTACTTTATTGTCCAACAAAATGTTACTTCATCAAATTCACGTAAAAAAAAATGGGAAACATGTTGTGCAAGTTGCAATTATTCATAAAGTCACCAATTCCAAAAAAATGCAATTGGTGGTCACTTTAAATGCCCTCGTACGTGAAAGTAAAAATTGGGGCATGAACCTAGCCCTGTACTTTAGTGTCCAACAAAATGTTACCTCATCAAATTCACGTAAAAAAAAATGGGAAACATGTTGTGCAAGTTGCAATTATTCATAAAGTCACCAATTCCAAAAAAATGCAATTGGTGGTCACTTTGAATGCCCTCGTACATGAAAGTAAAAATTGGGGCATGAACCTAGTTCTGTACTTTAGTGTCCAACAAAATGTTACCTCATCAAATTCACGTAAAAAAAAATGGGAAACATGTTGTGCAAGTTGCAATTATTCATAAAGTCATGAATTAAAAAAAAATGCAATTGGTGGTCACTTTGAATGACCTTGTACATGAAAGTAAAAATTGGGGCATGAACCTAGCCCGATACTTTAGTGTCCAACAAAATGTAACCTCATAAAATTCACGTAAAAAAAAAATGGGAAACATGTTGTGCAAGTTGCAATTATTCATAAAGTCACCAATTCCAAAAAAATGCAATTGGTGGTCACTTTGAATGACCTCGAACGTGAAAGTAAAAATTAGGGCATGAACCTAGTTCTGTACTTTAGTGTCCAACAAAATGTTACCTCATCAAATTCACGTAAAAAAAAATGGGAAACATGTTGTGCAAGTTGCAATTATTCATAAAGTCACCAATTCCAAAAAAATGCAATTGGTGGTCACTTTCAATGCCCTCGTACATGAAAGTAAAAATTGGGGCATGAACCTAGCCCTGTATTTTAGTGTCCAACAAAATGTTACCTCATCAAATTCACGTAAAAAAAAATGGGAAACATGTTGTGCAAGTTGCAATTATTCATAAAGTCATGAATTCAAAGAAAATGCAATTGGTGGTCACTTTGAATGACCTCGAACGTGAAAGTAAAAATTAGGGCATGAACCTAGTTCTGTACTTTAGTGTCCAACAAAATGTTACCTCATCAAATTCACGTAAAAAAAAATGGGAAACATGTTGTGCAAGTTGCAATTATTCATAAAGTCACCAATTCCAAAAAAATGCAATTGGTGGTCACTTTGAATGACCTCGTACATGAAAGTAAAAATTGGGGCATGAACCTAGCCCTGTACTTTAGTGTCCAACAAAATGTTACCTCATCAAATTCACGTAAAAAAAAATGGGAAACATGTTGTGCAAGTTGCAATTATTCATAAAGTCATGAACTCAAAAAAAATGCAATTGGTGGTCACTTTGAATGCCCTCGTACGTGAAAGTAAAAATTGGGGCATGAACCTAGCCCTGTACTTTAGTGTCCAACAAAATGTTACTTCATCAAATTCACGTAAAAAAAAATGGGAAACATGTTGTGCAAGTTGCAATTATTCATAAAGTCACCAATTCCAAAAAAATGCAATTGGTGGTCACTTTGAATGCCCTCGTACATGAAAGTAAAAATTGGGGCATGAACCTAGCCCTGTACTTTAGTGTCCAACAAAATGTTACTTCATCAAATTCACGTAAAAAAAAATGGGAAACATGTTGTGCAAGTTGCAATTATTCATAAAGTCACCAATTCCAAAAAAATGCAATTGGTGGTCACTTTGAATGACCTCGTACATGAAAGTAAAAATTGGGGCATGAACCTAGCCCTGTACTTTAGTGTCCAACAAAATGTTACCTCATCAAATTCACGTAAAAAAAAAATGGGAAACATGTTGTGCAAGTTGCAATTATTCATAAAGTCACCAATTCCAAAAAAATGCAATTGGTGGTCACTTTGAATGACCTCGTACATGAAAGTAAAAATTGGGGCATGAACCTAGCCCTGTACTTTAGTGTCCAACAAAATGTTACCTCATCAAATTCACGTAAAAAAAAAATGGGAAACATGTTGTGCAAGTTGCAATTATTCATAAAGTCACCAATTCCAAAAAAATGCAATTGGTGGTCACTTTGAATGCCCTCGTACATGAAAGTAAAAATTGGGGCATGAACCTAGCCCTGTACTTTAGTGTCCAACAAAATGTTACCTCATCAAATTCACGTAAAAAAAAATGGGAAACATGTTGTGCAAGTTGCAATTATTCATAAAGTCACCAATTCCAAAAAAATGCAATTGGTGGTCACTTTAAATGCCCTCGTACATGAAAGTAAAAATTGGGGCATGAACCTAGCCTTGTACTTTAGTGTCCAACAAAATGTTACCTCATCAAATTCACGTAGAAAAAAATGGGAAACATGTTGTGCAAGTTGCAATTATTCATAAAGTCACCAATTCCAAAAAAATGCAATTGGTGGTCACTTTAAATGCCCTCGTATGTGAAAGTAAAAATTGGGGCATGAACCTAGCCCTGTACTTTAGTGTCCAACAAAATGTTACCTCATCAAATTCACGTAAAAAAAAATGGGAAACATGTTGTGCAAGTTGCAATTATTCATAAAGTCACCAATTCCAAAAAAATGCAATTGGTGGTCACTTTCAATGCCCTCGTACATGAAAGTAAAAATTGGGGCATGAACCTAGCCTTGTACTTTAGTGTCCAACAAAATGTTACCTCATCAAATTCACGTAAAAAAAAATGGGAAACATGTTGTGCAAGTTGCAATTATTCATAAAGTCATGAACTCAAAAAAAATGCAATTGGTGGTCACTTTGAATGACCTCGTACGTGAAAGTAAAAATTGGGGCATGAACCTAGCCCTGTACTTTATTGTCCAACAAAATGTTACTTCATCAAATTCACGTAAAAAAAAATGGGAAACATGTTGTGCAAGTTGCAATTATTCATAAAGTCACCAATTCCAAAAAAATGCAATTGGTGGTCACTTTAAATGCCCTCGTACGTGAAAGTAAAAATTGGGGCATGAACCTAGCCCTGTACTTTAGTGTCCAACAAAATGTTACCTCATCAAATTCACGTAAAAAAAAATGGGAAACATGTTGTGCAAGTTGCAATTATTCATAAAGTCACCAATTCCAAAAAAATGCAATTGGTGGTCACTTTGAATGCCCTCGTACATGAAAGTAAAAATTGGGGCATGAACCTAGTTCTGTACTTTAGTGTCCAACAAAATGTTACCTCATCAAATTCACGTAAAAAAAAATGGGAAACATGTTGTGCAAGTTGCAATTATTCATAAAGTCATGAATTAAAAAAAAATGCAATTGGTGGTCACTTTGAATGACCTTGTACATGAAAGTAAAAATTGGGGCATGAACCTAGCCCGATACTTTAGTGTCCAACAAAATGTAACCTCATAAAATTCACGTAAAAAAAAAATGGGAAACATGTTGTGCAAGTTGCAATTATTCATAAAGTCACCAATTCCAAAAAAATGCAATTGGTGGTCACTTTGAATGACCTCGAACGTGAAAGTAAAAATTAGGGCATGAACCTAGTTCTGTACTTTAGTGTCCAACAAAATGTTACCTCATCAAATTCACGTAAAAAAAAATGGGAAACATGTTGTGCAAGTTGCAATTATTCATAAAGTCACCAATTCCAAAAAAATGCAATTGGTGGTCACTTTCAATGCCCTCGTACATGAAAGTAAAAATTGGGGCATGAACCTAGCCCTGTATTTTAGTGTCCAACAAAATGTTACCTCATCAAATTCACGTAAAAAAAAATGGGAAACATGTTGTGCAAGTTGCAATTATTCATAAAGTCATGAATTCAAAGAAAATGCAATTGGTGGTCACTTTGAATGACCTCGAACGTGCAAGTAAAAATTAGGGCATGAACCTAGTTCTGTACTTTAGTGTCCAACAAAATGTTACCTCATCAAATTCACGTAAAAAAAAATGGGAAACATGTTGTGCAAGTTGCAATTATTCATAAAGTCACCAATTCCAAAAAAATGCAATTGGTGGTCACTTTGAATGACCTCGAACGTGAAAGTAAAAATTAGGGCATGAACCTAGTTCTGTACTTTAGTGTCCAACAAAATGTTACCTCATCAAATTCACGTAAAAAAAAATGGGAAACATGTTGTGCAAGTTGCAATTATTCATAAAGTCACCAATTCCAAAAAAATGCAATTGGTGGTCACTTTGAATGACCTCGTACATGAAAGTAAAAATTGGGGCATGAACCTAGCCCTGTACTTTAGTGTCCAACAAAATGTTACCTCATCAAATTCACGTAAAAAAAAATGGGAAACATGTTGTGCAAGTTGCAATTATTCATAAAGTCATGAACTCAAAAAAAATGCAATTGGTGGTCACTTTGAATGCCCTCGTACGTGAAAGTAAAAATTGGGGCATGAACCTAGCCCTGTACTTTAGTGTCCAACAAAATGTTACTTCATCAAATTCACGTAAAAAAAAATGGGAAACATGTTGTGCAAGTTGCAATTATTCATAAAGTCACCAATTCCAAAAAAATGCAATTGGTGGTCACTTTGAATGCCCTCGTACATGAAAGTAAAAATTGGGGCATGAACCTAGCCCTGTACTTTAGTGTCCAACAAAATGTTACCTCATCAAATTCACGTAAAAAAAAATGGGAAACATGTTGTGCAAGTTGCAATTATTCATAAAGTCACCAATTCCAAAAAAATGCAATTGGTGGTCACTTTAAATGCCCTCGTACATGAAAGTAAAAATTGGGGCATGAACCTAGCCCTGTACTTTAGTGTCCAACAAAATGTTACCTCATCAAATTCACGTAAAAAAAAATGGGAAACATGTTGTGCAAGTTGCAATTATTCATAAAGTCACCAATTCCAAAAAAATGCAATTGGTGGTCACTTTCAATGCCCTCGTACATGAAAGTAAAAATTGGGGCATGAACCTAGTTCTGTACTTTAGTGTCCAACAAAATGTTACTTCATCAAATTCACGTAAAAAAAAATGGGAAACATGTTGTGCAAGTTGCAATTATTCATAAAGTCATGAATTCAAAAAAAATGCAATTGGTGGTCACTTTGAATGACCTTGTACATGAAAGTAAAAATTGGGGCATGAACCTAGCCCGATACTTTAGTGTCCAACAAAATGTAACCTCATAAAATTCACGTAAAAAAAAAATGGGAAACATGTTGTGCAAGTTGCAATTATTCATAAAGTCACCAATTCCAAAAAAATGCAATTGGTGGTCACTTTGAATGACCTCGAACGTGAAAGTAAAAATTGGGGCATGAACCTAGTTCTGTACTTTAGTGTCCAACAAAATGTTACCTCATCAAATTCACGTAAAAAAAAATAGGAAACATGTTGTGCAAGTTGCAATTATTCATAAAGTCACCAATTCCAAAAAAATGCAATTGGTGGTCACTTTCAATGCCCTCGTACATGAAAGTAAAAATTGGGGCATGAACCTAGTTCTGTACTTTAGTGTCCAACAAAATGTTACCTCATCAAATTCACGTAAAAAAAAAATGGGAAACATGTTGTGCAAGTTGCAATTATTCATAAAGTCACCAATTCCAAAAAAATGCAATTGGTGGTCACTTTGAATGCCCTCGTACATGAAAGTAAAAATTGGGGCATGAACCTAGCCCTGTACTTTAGTGTCCAACAAAATGTTACCTCATCAAATTCACGTAAAAAAAAAATGGGAAACATGTTGTGCAAGTTGCAATTATTCATAAAGTCACCAATTCCAAAAAAATGCAATTGGTGGTCACTTTGAATGACCTCGAACGTGAAAGTAAAAATTAGGGCATGAACCTAGTTCTGTACTTTAGTGTCCAACAAAATGTTACCTCATCAAATTCACGTAAAAAAAAAATGGGAAACATGTTGTGCAAGTTGCAATTATTCATAAAGTCACCAATTCCAAAAAAATGCAATTGGTGGTCACTTTGAATGACCTCGTACATGAAAGTAAAAATTGGGGCATGAACCTAGCCCTGTACTTTAGTGTCCAACAAAATGTTACCTCATCAAATTCACGTAAAAAAAAAATGGGAAACATGTTGTGCAAGTTGCAATTATTCATAAAGTCACCAATTCCAAAAAAATGCAATTGGTGGTCACTTTGAATGCCCTCGTACATGAAAGTAAAAATTGGGGCATGAACCTAGCCCTGTACTTTAGTGTCCAACAAAATGTTACCTCATCAAATTCACGTAAAAAAAAATGGGAAACATGTTGTGCAAGTTGCAATTATTCATAAAGTCACCAATTCCAAAAAAATGCAATTGGTGGTCACTTTCAATGCCCTCGTACATGAAAGTAAAAATTGGGGCATGAACCTAGTTCTGTACTTTAGTGTCCAACAAAATGTTACTTCATCAAATTCACGTAAAAAAAAATGGGAAACATGTTGTGCAAGTTGCAATTATTCATAAAGTCATGAATTCAAAAAAAATGCAATTGGTGGTCACTTTGAATGACCTTGTACATGAAAGTAAAAATTGGGGCATGAACCTAGCCCGATACTTTAGTGTCCAACAAAATGTAACCTCATAAAATTCACGTAAAAAAAAAATGGGAAACATGTTGTGCAAGTTGCAATTATTCATAAAGTCACCAATTCCAAAAAAATGCAATTGGTGGTCACTTTGAATGACCTCGAACGTGAAAGTAAAAATTAGGGCATGAACCTAGTTCTGTACTTTAGTGTCCAACAAAATGTTACCTCATCAAATTCACGTAAAAAAAAATGGGAAACATGTTGTGCAAGTTGCAATTATTCATAAAGTCACCAATTCCAAAAAAATGCAATTGGTGGTCACTTTCAATGCCCTCGTACATGAAAGTAAAAATTGGGGCATGAACCTAGCCCTGTATTTTAGTGTCCAACAAAATGTTACCTCATCAAATTCACGTAAAAAAAAATGGGAAACATGTTGTGCAAGTTGCAATTATTCATAAAGTCATGAATTCAAAAAAAATGCAATTGGTGGTCACTTTGAATGACCTCGAACGTGCAAGTAAAAATTAGGGCATGAACCTAGTTCTGTACTTTAGTGTCCAACAAAATGTTACCTCATCAAATTCACGTAAAAAAAAATGGGAAACATGTTGTGCAAGTTGCAATTATTCATAAAGTCACCAATTCCAAAAAAATGCAATTGGTGGTCACTTTGAATGACCTCGAACGTGAAAGTAAAAATTAGGGCATGAACCTAGTTCTGTACTTTAGTGTCCAACAAAATGTTACCTCATCAAATTCACGTAAAAAAAAATGGGAAACATGTTGTGCAAGTTGCAATTATTCATAAAGTCACCAATTCCAAAAAAATGCAATTGGTGGTCACTTTGAATGACCTCGAACGTGAAAGTAAAAATTAGGGCATGAACCTAGTTCTGTACTTTAGTGTCCAACAAAATGTTACCTCATCAAATTCACGTAAAAAAAAATGGGAAACATGTTGTGCAAGTTGCAATTATTCATAAAGTCACCAATTCCAAAAAAATGCAATTGGTGGTCACTTTGAATGCCCTCGTACATGAAAGTAAAAATTGGGGCATGAACCTAGCCCTGTACTTTAGTGTCCAACAAAATGTTACCTCATCAAATTCACGTAAAAAAAAATGGGAAACATGTTGTGCAAGTTGCAATTATTCATAAAGTCATGAATTAAAAAAAAATGCAATTGGTGGTCACTTTGAATGACCTTGTACATGAAAGTAAAAATTGGGGCATGAACCTAGCCCGATACTTTAGTGTCCAACAAAATGTAACCTCATAAAATTCACGTAAAAAAAAAATGGGAAACATGTTGTGCAAGTTGCAATTATTCATAAAGTCACCAATTCCAAAAAAATGCAATTGGTGGTCACTTTGAATGACCTCGTACGTGAAAGTAAAAATTGGGGCATGAACCTAGCCCTGTACTTTAGTGTCCAACAAAATGTTACTTCATCAAATTCACGTAAAAAAAAATGGGAAACATGTTGTGCAAGTTGCAATTATTCATAAAGTCACCAATTCCAAAAAAATGCAATTGGTGGTCACTTTAAATGCCCTCGTACGTGAAAGTAAAAATTGGGGCATGAACCTAGCCCTGTACTTTAGTGTCCAACAAAATGTTACCTCATCAAATTCACGTAAAAAAAAATGGGAAACATGTTGTGCAAGTTGCAATTATTCATAAAGTCACCAATTCCAAAAAAATGCAATTGGTGGTCACTTTCAATGCCCTCGTACATGAAAGTAAAAATTGGGGCATGAACCTAGTTCTGTACTTTAGTGTCCAACAAAATGTTACCTCATCAAATTCACGTAAAAAAAAATGGGAAACATGTTGTGCAAGTTGCAATTATTCATAAAGTCATGAATTCAAAAAAAATGCAATTGGTGGTCACTTTGAATGACCTTGTACATGAAAGTAAAAATTGGGGCATGAACCTAGCCCGATACTTTAGTGTCCAACAAAATGTAACCTCATAAAATTCACGTAAAAAAAAAATGGGAAACATGTTGTGCAAGTTGCAATTATTCATAAAGTCACCAATTCCAAAAAAATGCAATTGGTGGTCACTTTGAATGACCTCGAACGTGAAAGTAAAAATTAGGGCATGAACCTAGTTCTGTACTTTAGTGTCCAACAAAATGTTACCTCATCAAATTCACGTAAAAAAAAATGGGAAACATGTTGTGCAAGTTGCAATTATTCATAAAGTCACCAATTCCAAAAAAATGCAATTGGTGGTCACTTTCAATGCCCTCGTACATGAAAGTAAAAATTGGGGCATGAACCTAGCCCTGTATTTTAGTGTCCAACAAAATGTTACCTCATCAAATTCACGTAAAAAAAAATGGGAAACATGTTGTGCAAGTTGCAATTATTCATAAAGTCATGAATTCAAAAAAAATGCAATTGGTGGTCACTTTGAATGACCTCGAACGTGCAAGTAAAAATTAGGGCATGAACCTAGTTCTGTACTTTAGTGTCCAACAAAATGTTACCTCATCAAATTCACGTAAAAAAAAATGGGAAACATGTTGTGCAAGTTGCAATTATTCATAAAGTCACCAATTCCAAAAAAATGCAATTGGTGGTCACTTTGAATGACCTCGAACGTGAAAGTAAAAATTAGGGCATGAACCTAGTTCTGTACTTTAGTGTCCAACAAAATGTTACCTCATCAAATTCACGTAAAAAAAAATGGGAAACATGTTGTGCAAGTTGCAATTATTCATAAAGTCACCAATTCCAAAAAAATGCAATTGGTGGTCACTTTGAATGACCTCGAACGTGAAAGTAAAAATTAGGGCATGAACCTAGTTCTGTACTTTAGTGTCCAACAAAATGTTACCTCATCAAATTCACGTAAAAAAAAATGGGAAACATGTTGTGCAAGTTGCAATTATTCATAAAGTCACCAATTCCAAAAAAATGCAATTGGTGGTCACTTTGAATGCCCTCGTACATGAAAGTAAAAATTGGGGCATGAACCTAGCCCTGTACTTTAGTGTCCAACAAAATGTTACCTCATCAAATTCACGTAAAAAAAAATGGGAAACATGTTGTGCAAGTTGCAATTATTCATAAAGTCATGAATTAAAAAAAAATGCAATTGGTGGTCACTTTGAATGACCTTGTACATGAAAGTAAAAATTGGGGCATGAACCTAGCCCGATACTTTAGTGTCCAACAAAATGTAACCTCATAAAATTCACGTAAAAAAAAAATGGGAAACATGTTGTGCAAGTTGCAATTATTCATAAAGTCACCAATTCCAAAAAAATGCAATTGGTGGTCACTTTGAATGACCTCGTACGTGAAAGTAAAAATTGGGGCATGAACCTAGCCCTGTACTTTAGTGTCCAACAAAATGTTACTTCATCAAATTCACGTAAAAAAAAATGGGAAACATGTTGTGCAAGTTGCAATTATTCATAAAGTCACCAATTCCAAAAAAATGCAATTGGTGGTCACTTTAAATGCCCTCGTACGTGAAAGTAAAAATTGGGGCATGAACCTAGCCCTGTACTTTAGTGTCCAACAAAATGTTACCTCATCAAATTCACGTAAAAAAAAATGGGAAACATGTTGTGCAAGTTGCAATTATTCATAAAGTCACCAATTCCAAAAAAATGCAATTGGTGGTCACTTTCAATGCCCTCGTACATGAAAGTAAAAATTGGGGCATGAACCTAGTTCTGTACTTTAGTGTCCAACAAAATGTTACTTCATCAAATTCACGTAAAAAAAAATGGGAAACATGTTGTGCAAGTTGCAATTATTCATAAAGTCATGAATTCAAAAAAAATGCAATTGGTGGTCACTTTGAATGACCTTGTACATGAAAGTAAAAATTGGGGCATGAACCTAGCCCGATACTTTAGTGTCCAACAAAATGTAACCTCATAAAATTCACGTAAAAAAAAAATGGGAAACATGTTGTGCAAGTTGCAATTATTCATAAAGTCACCAATTCCAAAAAAATGCAATTGGTGGTCACTTTGAATGACCTCGAACGTGAAAGTAAAAATTAGGGCATGAACCTAGTTCTGTACTTTAGTGTCCAACAAAATGTTACCTCATCAAATTCACGTAAAAAAAAATGGGAAACATGTTGTGCAAGTTGCAATTATTCATAAAGTCACCAATTCCAAAAAAATGCAATTGGTGGTCACTTTCAATGCCCTCGTACATGAAAGTAAAAATTGGGGCATGAACCTAGCCCTGTATTTTAGTGTCCAACAAAATGTTACCTCATCAAATTCACGTAAAAAAAAATGGGAAACATGTTGTGCAAGTTGCAATTATTCATAAAGTCATGAATTCAAAAAAAATGCAATTGGTGGTCACTTTGAATGACCTCGAACGTGCAAGTAAAAATTAGGGCATGAACCTAGTTCTGTACTTTAGTGTCCAACAAAATGTTACCTCATCAAATTCACGTAAAAAAAAATGGGAAACATGTTGTGCAAGTTGCAATTATTCATAAAGTCACCAATTCCAAAAAAATGCAATTGGTGGTCACTTTGAATGACCTCGAACGTGAAAGTAAAAATTAGGGCATGAACATAGTTCTGTACTTTAGTGTCCAACAAAATGTTACCTCATCAAATTCACGTAAAAAAAAATGGGAAACATGTTGTGCAAGTTGCAATTATTCATAAAGTCACCAATTCCAAAAAAATGCAATTGGTGGTCACTTTGAATGACCTCGAACGTGAAAGTAAAAATTAGGGCATGAACCTAGTTCTGTACTTTAGTGTCCAACAAAATGTTACCTCATCAAATTCACGTAAAAAAAAATGGGAAACATGTTGTGCAAGTTGCAATTATTCATAAAGTCACCAATTCCAAAAAAATGCAATTGGTGGTCACTTTGAATGCCCTCGTACATGAAAGTAAAAATTGGGGCATGAACCTAGCCCTGTACTTTAGTGTCCAACAAAATGTTACCTCATCAAATTCACGTAAAAAAAAATGGGAAACATGTTGTGCAAGTTGCAATTATTCATAAAGTCATGAATTAAAAAAAAATGCAATTGGTGGTCACTTTGAATGACCTTGTACATGAAAGTAAAAATTGGGGCATGAACCTAGCCCGATACTTTAGTGTCCAACAAAATGTAACCTCATAAAATTCACGTAAAAAAAAAATGGGAAACATGTTGTGCAAGTTGCAATTATTCATAAAGTCACCAATTCCAAAAAAATGCAATTGGTGGTCACTTTGAATGACCTCGTACGTGAAAGTAAAAATTGGGGCATGAACCTAGCCCTGTACTTTAGTGTCCAACAAAATGTTACCTCATCAAATTCACGTAAAAAAAAATGGGAAACATGTTGTGCAAGTTGCAATTATTCATAAAGTCATGAATTAAAAAAAAATGCAATTGGTGGTCACTTTGAATGACCTTGTACATGAAAGTAAAAATTGGGGCATGAACCTAGCCCGATACTTTAGTGTCCAACAAAATGTAACCTCATAAAATTCACGTAAAAAAAAAATGGGAAACATGTTGTGCAAGTTGCAATTATTCATAAAGTCATGAATTCAAAAAAAATGCAATTGGTGGTCACTTTGAATGACCTCGTACGTGAAAGTAAAAATTGGGGCATGAACCTAGCCCTGTACTTTAGTGTCCAACAAAATGTTACTTCATCAAATTCACGTAAAAAAAAATGGGAAACATGTTGTGCAAGTTGCAATTATTCATAAAGTCACCAATTCCAAAAAAATGCAATTGGTGGTCACTTTAAATGCCCTCGTACGTGAAAGTAAAAATTGGGGCATGAACCTAGCCCTGTACTTTAGTGTCCAACAAAATGTTACCTCATCAAATTCACGTAAAAAAAAATGGGAAACATGTTGTGCAAGTTGCAATTATTCATAAAGTCACCAATTCCAAAAAAATGCAATTGGTGGTCACTTTCAATGCCCTCGTACATGAAAGTAAAAATTGGGGCATGAACCTAGTTCTGTACTTTAGTGTCCAACAAAATGTTACTTCATCAAATTCACGTAAAAAAAAATGGGAAACATGTTGTGCAAGTTGCAATTATTCATAAAGTCATGAATTAAAAAAAAATGCAATTGGTGGTCACTTTGAATGACCTTGTACATGAAAGTAAAAATTGGGGCATGAACCTAGCCCGATACTTTAGTGTCCAACAAAATGTAACCTCATAAAATTCTCGTAAAAAAAAAATGGGAAACATGTTGTGCAAGTTGCAATTATTCATAAAGTCACCAATTCCAAAAAAATGCAATTGGTGGTCACTTTGAATGACCTCGTACGTGAAAGTAAAAATTGGGGCATGAACCTAGCCCTGTACTTTAGTGTCCAACAAAATGTTACTTCATCAAATTCACGTAAAAAAAAATGGGAAACATGTTGTGCAAGTTGCAATTATTCATAAAGTCACCAATTCCAAAAAAATGCAATTGGTGGTCACTTTGAATGACCTCGTACATGAAAGTAAAAATTGGGGCATGAACCTAGCCCTGTACTTTAGTGTCCAACAAAATGTTACCTCATCAAATTCACGTAAAAAAAAATGGGAAACATGTTGTGCAAGTTGCAATTATTCATAAAGTCATGAACTCAAAAAAAATGCAATTGGTGGTCACTTTGAATGACCTCGTACGTGAAAGTAAAAATTGGGGCATGAACCTAGCCCTGTACGTTAGTGTCCAACAAAATGTTACTTCATCAAATTCACGTAAAAAAAAATGGGAAACATGTTGTGCAAGTTGCAATTATTCATAAAGTCATGAATTCAAAAAAAATGCAATTGGTGGTCACTTTGAATGACCTTGTACATGAAAGTAAAAATTGGGGCATGAACCTAGTTCTGTACTTTAGTGTCCAACAAAATGTTACTTCATCAAATTCACGTAAAAAAAAATGGGAAACATGTTGTGCAAGTTGCAATTATTCATAAAGTCACCAATTCCAAAAAAATGCAATTGGTGGTCACTTTCAATGCCCTCGTACATGAAAGTAAAAATTGGGGCATGAACCTAGTTCTGTACTTTAGTGTCCAACAAAATGTTACTTCATCAAATTCACGTAAAAAAAAATGGGAAACATGTTGTGCAAGTTGCAATTATTCATAAAGTCATGAATTCAAAAAAAATGCAATTGGTGGTCACTTTGAATGACCTTGTACATGAAAGTAAAAATTGGGGCATGAACCTAGCCCGATACTTTAGTGTCCAACAAAATGTAACCTCATAAAATTCACGTAAAAAAAAAATGGGAAACATGTTGTGCAAGTTGCAATTATTCATAAAGTCACCAATTCCAAAAAAATGCAATTGGTGGTCACTTTGAATGACCTCGAACGTGAAAGTAAAAATTGGGGCATGAACCTAGCCCGATACTTTAGTGTCCAACAAAATGTAACCTCATAAAATTCACGTAAAAAAAAAATGGGAAACATGTTGTGCAAGTTGCAATTATTCATAAAGTCACCAATTCCAAAAAAATGCAATTGGTGGTCACTTTGAATGACCTCGAACGTGAAAGTAAAAATTAGGACATGAACCTAGTTCTGTACTTTAGTGTCCAACAAAATGTTACCTCATCAAATTCACGTAAAAAAAAATGGGAAACATGTTGTGCAAGTTGCAATTATTCATAAAGTCACCAATTCCAAAAAAATGCAATTGGTGGTCACTTTAAATGCCCTCGTACATGAAAGTAAAAATTGGGGCATGAACCTAGTTCTGTACTTTAGTGTCCAACAAAATGTTACCTCATCAAATTCACGTAAAAAAAAAATGGGAAACATGTTGTGCAAGTTGCAATTATTCATAAAGTCACCAATTCGAAAAAAATGCAATTGGTGGTCACTTTCAATGACCACGTACTTGAAAGTAAAAATTGGGGCATGAACCTAGCCCTGTACTTTAGTGTCCAACAAAATGTTACCTCATCAAATTCACGTAAAAAAAAATGGGAAACATGTTGTGCAAGTTGCAATTATTCATAAAGTCATGAACTCAAAAAAAATGCAATTGGTGGTCACTTTGAATGACCTCGTACGTGAAAGTAAAAATTGGGGCATGAACCTAGCCCTGTACTTTAGTGTCCAACAAAATGTTACCTCATCAAATTCACGTAAAAAAAAATGGGAAACATGTTGTGCAAGTTGCAATTATTCATAAAGTCATGAATTAAAAAAAAATGCAATTGGTGGTCACTTTGAATGACCTTGTACATGAAAGTAAAAATTGGGGCATGAACCTAGCCCGATACTTTAGTGTCCAACAAAATGTAACCTCATAAAATTCACGTAAAAAAAAATGGGAAACATGTTGTGCAAGTTGCAATTATTCATAAAGTCACCAATTCCAAAAAAATGCAATTGGTGGTCACTTTGAATGACCTCGTACGTGAAAGTAAAAATTGGGGCATGAACCTAGCCCTGTACTTTAGTGTCCAACAAAATGTTACTTCATCAAATTCACGTAAAAAAAAATGGGAAACATGTTGTGCAAGTTGCAATTATTCATAAAGTCACCAATTCCAAAAAAATGCAATTGGTGGTCACTTTAAATGCCCTCGTACGTGAAAGTAAAAATTGGGGCATGAACCTAGCCCTGTACTTTAGTGTCCAACAAAATGTTACCTCATCAAATTCACGTAAAAAAAAATGGGAAACATGTTGTGCAAGTTGCAATTATTCATAAAGTCACCAATTCCAAAAAAATGCAATTGGTGGTCACTTTCAATGCCCTCGTACATGAAAGTAAAAATTGGGGCATGAACCTAGTTCTGTACTTTAGTGTCCAACAAAATGTTACTTCATCAAATTCACGTAAAAAAAAATGGGAAACATGTTGTGCAAGTTGCAATTATTCATAAAGTCATGAATTCAAAAAAAATGCAATTGGTGGTCACTTTGAATGACCTTGTACATGAAAGTAAAAATTGGGGCATGAACCTAGCCCGATACTTTAGTGTCCAACAAAATGTAACCTCATAAAATTCACGTAAAAAAAAAATGGGAAACATGTTGTGCAAGTTGCAATTATTCATAAAGTCACCAATTCCAAAAAAATGCAATTGGTGGTCACTTTGAATGACCTCGAACGTGAAAGTAAAAATTAGGGCATGAACCTAGTTCTGTACTTTAGTGTCCAACAAAATGTTACCTCATCAAATTCACGTAAAAAAAAATGGGAAACATGTTGTGCAAGTTGCAATTATTCATAAAGTCACCAATTCCAAAAAAATGCAATTGGTGGTCACTTTCAATGCCCTCGTACATGAAAGTAAAAATTGGGGCATGAACCTAGCCCTGTATTTTAGTGTCCAACAAAATGTTACCTCATCAAATTCACGTAAAAAAAAATGGGAAACATGTTGTGCAAGTTGCAATTATTCATAAAGTCATGAATTCAAAAAAAATGCAATTGGTGGTCACTTTGAATGACCTCGAACGTGCAAGTAAAAATTAGGGCATGAACCTAGTTCTGTACTTTAGTGTCCAACAAAATGTTACCTCATCAAATTCACGTAAAAAAAAATGGGAAACATGTTGTGCAAGTTGCAATTATTCATAAAGTCACCAATTCCAAAAAAATGCAATTGGTGGTCACTTTGAATGACCTCGAACGTGAAAGTAAAAATTAGGGCATGAACCTAGTTCTGTACTTTAGTGTCCAACAAAATGTTACCTCATCAAATTCACGTAAAAAAAAATGGGAAACATGTTGTGCAAGTTGCAATTATTCATAAAGTCACCAATTCCAAAAAAATGCAATTGGTGGTCACTTTGAATGACCTCGAACGTGAAAGTAAAAATTAGGGCATGAACCTAGTTCTGTACTTTAGTGTCCAACAAAATGTTACCTCATCAAATTCACGTAAAAAAAAATGGGAAACATGTTGTGCAAGTTGCAATTATTCATAAAGTCACCAATTCCAAAAAAATGCAATTGGTGGTCACTTTGAATGACCTCGAACGTGAAAGTAAAAATTAGGGCATGAACCTAGTTCTGTACTTTAGTGTCCAACAAAATGTTACCTCATCAAATTCACGTAAAAAAAAATGGGAAACATGTTGTGCAAGTTGCAATTATTCATAAAGTCACCAATTCCAAAAAAATGCAATTGGTGGTCACTTTCAATGCCCTCGTACATGAAAGTAAAAATTGGGGCATGAACCTAGCCCTGTACTTTAGTGTCCAACAAAATGTTACCTCATCAAATTCACGTAAAAAAAAATGGGAAACATGTTGTGCAAGTTGCAATTATTCATAAAGTCATGAATTAAAAAAAAATGCAATTGGTGGTCACTTTGAATGACCTTGTACATGAAAGTAAAAATTGGGGCATGAACCTAGCCCGATACTTTAGTGTCCAACAAAATGTAACCTCATAAAATTCACGTAAAAAAAAAATGGGAAACATGTTGTGCAAGTTGCAATTATTCATAAAGTCACCAATTCCAAAAAAATGCAATTGGTGGTCACTTTGAATGACCTCGTACGTGAAAGTAAAAATTGGGGCATGAACCTAGCCCTGTACTTTAGTGTCCAACAAAATGTTACTTCATCAAATTCACGTAAAAAAAAATGGGAAACATGTTGTGCAAGTTGCAATTATTCATAAAGTCACCAATTCCAAAAAAATGCAATTGGTGGTCACTTTGAATGACCTCGTACATGAAAGTAAAAATTGGGGCATGAACCTAGCCCTGTACTTTAGTGTCCAACAAAATGTTACCTCATCAAATTCACGTAAAAAAAAATGGGAAACATGTTGTGCAAGTTGCAATTATTCATAAAGTCATGAACTCAAAAAAAATGCAATTGGTGGTCACTTTGAATGACCTCGTACGTGAAAGTAAAAATTGGGGCATGAACCTAGCCCTGTACGTTAGTGTCCAACAAAATGTTACTTCATCAAATTCACGTAAAAAAAAATGGGAAACATGTTGTGCAAGTTGCAATTATTCATAAAGTCATGAATTCAAAAAAAATGCAATTGGTGGTCACTTTGAATGACCTTGTACATGAAAGTAAAAATTGGGGCATGAACCTAGTTCTGTACTTTAGTGTCCAACAAAATGTTACTTCATCAAATTCACGTAAAAAAAAATGGGAAACATGTTGTGCAAGTTGCAATTATTCATAAAGTCACCAATTCCAAAAAAATGCAATTGGTGGTCACTTTCAATGCCCTCGTACATGAAAGTAAAAATTGGGGCATGAACCTAGTTCTGTACTTTAGTGTCCAACAAAATGTTACTTCATCAAATTCACGTAAAAAAAAATGGGAAACATGTTGTGCAAGTTGCAATTATTCATAAAGTCATGAATTCAAAAAAAATGCAATTGGTGGTCACTTTGAATGACCTTGTACATGAAAGTAAAAATTGGGGCATGAACCTAGCCCGATACTTTAGTGTCCAACAAAATGTAACCTCATAAAATTCTCGTAAAAAAAAAATGGGAAACATGTTGTGCAAGTTGCAATTATTCATAAAGTCACCAATTCCAAAAAAATGCAATTGGTGGTCACTTTGAATGACCTCGTACGTGAAAGTAAAAATTGGGGCATGAACCTAGCCCTGTACTTTAGTGTCCAACAAAATGTTACCTCATCAAATTCACGTAAAAAAAAATGGGAAACATGTTGTGCAAGTTGCAATTATTCATAAAGTCACCAATTCCAAAAAAATGCAATTGGTGGTCACTTTCAATGCCCTCGTACATGAAAGTAAAAATTGGGGCATGAACCTAGTTCTGTACTTTAGTGTCCAACAAAATGTTACTTCATCAAATTCACGTAAAAAAAAATGGGAAACATGTTGTGCAAGTTGCAATTATTCATAAAGTCATGAATTCAAAAAAAATGCAATTGGTGGTCACTTTGAATGACCTTGTACATGAAAGTAAAAATTGGGGCATGAACCTAGCCCGATACTTTAGTGTCCAACAAAATGTAACCTCATAAAATTCACGTAAAAAAAAAATGGGAAACATGTTGTGCAAGTTGCAATTATTCATAAAGTCACCAATTCCAAAAAAATGCAATTGGTGGTCACTTTGAATGACCTCGAACGTGAAAGTAAAAATTAGGACATGAACCTAGTTCTGTACTTTAGTGTCCAACAAAATGTTACCTCATCAAATTCACGTAAAAAAAAATGGGAAACATGTTGTGCAAGTTGCAATTATTCATAAAGTCACCAATTCCAAAAAAATGCAATTGGTGGTCACTTTCAATGCCCTCGTACATGAAAGTAAAAATTGGGGCATGAACCTAGTTCTGTACTTTAGTGTCCAACAAAATGTTACTTCATCAAATTCACGTAAAAAAAAATGGGAAACATGTTGTGCAAGTTGCAATTATTCATAAAGTCATGAATTCAAAAAAAATGCAATTGGTGGTCACTTTGAATGACCTTGTACATGAAAGTAAAAATTGGGGCATGAACCTAGCCCGATACTTTAGTGTCCAACAAAATGTTACCTCATCAAATTCACGTAAAAAAAAAATGGGAAACATGTTGTGCAAGTTGCAATTATTCATAAAGTCACCAATTCCAAAAAAATGCAATTGGTGGTCACTTTGAATGACCTCGAACGTGAAAGTAAAAATTGGGGCATGAACCTAGTTCTGTACTTTAGTGTCCAACAAAATGTTACCTCATCAAATTCACGTAAAAAAAAAATGGGAAACATGTTGTGCAAGTTGCAATTATTCATAAAGTCACCAATTCCAAAAAAATGCAATTGGTGGTCACTTTAAATGCCCTCGTACATGAAAGTAAAAATTGGGGCATGAACCTAGCCCTGTACTTTAGTGTCCAACAAAATGTTACCTCATCAAATTCACGTAAAAAAAAATGGGAAACATGTTGTGCAAGTTGCAATTATTCATAAAGTCACCAATTCCAAAAAAATGCAATTGGTGGTCACTTTCAATGCCCTCGTACATGAAAGTAAAAATTGGGGCATGAACCTAGTTCTGTACTTTAGTGTCCAACAAAATGTTACTTCATCAAATTCACGTAAAAAAAAATGGGAAACATGTTGTGCAAGTTGCAATTATTCATAAAGTCATGAATTCAAAAAAAATGCAATTGGTGGTCACTTTGAATGACCTTGTACATGAAAGTAAAAATTGGGGCATGAACCTAGCCCGATACTTTAGTGTCCAACAAAATGTTACCTCATCAAATTCACGTAAAAAAAAAATGGGAAACATGTTGTGCAAGTTGCAATTATTCATAAAGTCACCAATTCCAAAAAAATGCAATTGGTGGTCACTTTGAATGACCTCGAACGTGAAAGTAAAAATTGGGGCATGAACCTAGTTCTGTACTTTAGTGTCCAACAAAATGTTACCTCATCAAATTCACGTAAAAAAAAATGGGAAACATGTTGTGCAAGTTGCAATTATTCATAAAGTCACCAATTCCAAAAAAATGCAATTGGTGGTCACTTTCAATGCCCTCGTACATGAAAGTAAAAATTGGGGCATGAACCTAGTTCTGTACTTTAGTGTCCAACAAAATGTAACCTCATAAAATTCACGTAAAAAAAAAATGGGAAACATGTTGTGCAAGTTGCAATTATTCATAAAGTCACCAATTCCAAAAAAATGCAATTGGTGGTCACTTTGAATGACCTCGTACATGAAAGTAAAAATTGGGGCATGAACCTAGCCCTGTACTTTAGTGTCCAACAAAATGTTACCTCATCAAATTCACGTAAAAAAAAAATGGGAAACATGTTGTGCAAGTTGCAATTATTCATAAAGTCACCAATTCCAAAAAAATGCAATTGGTGGTCACTTTGAATGACCTCGAACGTGAAAGTAAAAATTAGGGCATGAACCTAGTTCTGTACTTTAGTGTCCAACAAAATGTTACCTCATCAAATTCACGTAAAAAAAAAATGGGAAACATGTTGTGCAAGTTGCAATTATTCATAAAGTCACCAATTCCAAAAAAATGCAATTGGTGGTCACTTTGAATGACCTCGTACATGAAAGTAAAAATTGGGGCATGAACCTAGCCCTGTACTTTAGTGTCCAACAAAATGTTACCTCATCAAATTCACGTAAAAAAAAAATGGGAAACATGTTGTGCAAGTTGCAATTATTCATAAAGTCACCAATTCCAAAAAAATGCAATTGGTGGTCACTTTGAATGACCTGGAACGTGAAAGTAAAAATTAGGGCATGAACCTAGTTCTGTACTTTAGTGTCCAACAAAATGTTACCTCATCAAATTCACGTAAAAAAAAATGGGAAACATGTTGTGCAAGTTGCAATTATTCATAAAGTCACCAATTCCAAAAAAATGCAATTGGTGGTCACTTTGAATGACCTCGTACATGAAAGTAAAAATTGGGGCATGAACCTAGCCCTGTATTTTAGTGTCCAACAAAATGTTACCTCATCAAATTCACGTAAAAAAAAATGGGAAACATGTTGTGCAAGTTGCAATTATTCATAAAGTCACCAATTCCAAAAAAATGCAATTGGTGGTCACTTTGAATGACCTCGAACGTGCAAGTAAAAATTAGGGCATGAACCTAGTTCTGTACTTTAGTGTCCAACAAAATGTTACCTCATCAAATTCACGTAAAAAAAAATGGGAAACATGTTGTGCAAGTTGCAATTATTCATAAAGTCACCAATTCCAAAAAAATGCAATTGGTGGTCACTTTGAATGACCTCGAACGTGAAAGTAAAAATTAGGGCATGAACCTAGTTCTGTACTTTAGTGTCCAACAAAATGTTACCTCATCAAATTCACGTAAAAAAAAATGGGAAACATGTTGTGCAAGTTGCAATTATTCATAAAGTCACCAATTCCAAAAAAATGCAATTGGTGGTCACTTTGAATGACCTCGTACATGAAAGTAAAAATTGGGGCATGAACCTAGCCCTGTACTTTAGTGTCCAACAAAATGTTACCTCATCAAATTCACGTAAAAAAAAATGGGAAACATGTTGTGCAAGTTGCAATTATTCATAAAGTCATGAACTCAAAAAAAATGCAATTGGTGGTCACTTTGAATGACCACGTACGTGAAAGTAAAAATTGGGGCATGAACCTAGCCCTGTACTTTAGTGTCCAACAAAATGTTACTTCATCAAATTCACGTAAAAAAAAATGGGAAACATGTTGTGCAAGTTGCAATTATTCATAAAGTCACCAATTCCAAAAAAATGCAATTGGTGGTCACTTTAAATGCCCTCGTACGTGAAAGTAAAAATTGGGGCATGAACCTAGCCCTGTACTTTAGTGTCCAACAAAATGTTACCTCATCAAATTCACGTAAAAAAAAATGGGAAACATGTTGTGCAAGTTGCAATTATTCATAAAGTCACCAATTCCAAAAAAATGCAATTGGTGGTCACTTTAAATGCCCTCGTACATGAAAGTAAAAATTGGGGCATGAACCTAGCCCTGTACTTTAGTGTCCAACAAAATGTTACCTCATCAAATTCACGTAAAAAAAAATGGGAAACATGTTGTGCAAGTTGCAATTATTCATAAAGTCACCAATTCCAAAAAAATGCAATTGGTGGTCACTTTCAATGCCCTCGTACATGAAAGTAAAAATTGGGGCATGAACCTAGCCCTGTACTTTAGTGTCCAACAAAATGTTACCTCATCAAATTCACGTAAAAAAAAAATGGGAAACATGTTGTGCAAGTTGCAATTATTCATAAAGTCACCAATTCCAAAAAAATGCAATTGGTGGTCACTTTCAATGCCCTCGTACATGAAAGTAAAAATTGGGGCATGAACCTAGTTCTGTACTTTAGTGTCCAACAAAATGTTACTTCATCAAATTCACGTAAAAAAAAATGGGAAACATGTTGTGCAAGTTGCAATTATTCATAAAGTCATGAATTCAAAAAAAATGCAATTGGTGGTCACTTTGAATGACCTTGTACATGAAAGTAAAAATTGGGGCATGAACCTAGCCCGATACTTTAGTGTCTAACAAAATGTAACCTCATAAAATTCACGTAAAAAAAAAATGGGAAACATGTTGTGCAAGTTGCAATTATTCATAAAGTCACCAATTCCAAAAAAATGCAATTGGTGGTCACTTTGAATGACCTCGAACGTGAAAGTAAAAATTAGGGCATGAACCTAGTTCTGTACTTTAGTGTCCAACAAAATGTTACCTCATCAAATTCACGTAAAAAAAAAATGGGAAACATGTTGTGCAAGTTGCAATTATTCATAAAGTCACCAATTCCAAAAAAATGCAATTGGTGGTCACTTTGAATGACCTCGAACGTGAAAGTAAAAATTAGGACATGAACCTAGTTCTGTACTTTAGTGTCCAACAAAATGTTACCTCATCAAATTCACGTAAAAAAAAAATGGGAAACATGTTGTGCAAGTTGCAATTATTCATAAAGTCACCAATTCCAAAAAAATGCAATTGATGGTCACTTTGAATGACCTCGAACGTGAAAGTAAAAATTAGGACATGAACCTAGTTCTGTACTTTAGTGTCCAACAAAATGTTACCTCATCAAATTCACGTAAAAAAAAATGGGAAACATGTTGTGCAAGTTGCAATTATTCATAAAGTCACCAATTCCAAAAAAATGCAATTGGTGGTCACTTTCAATGCCCTCGTACATGAAAGTAAAAATTGGGGCATGAACCTAGCCCTGTACTTTAGTGTCCAACAAAATGTTACCTCATCAAATTCACGTAAAAAAAAATGGGAAACATGTTGTGCAAGTTGCAATTATTCATAAAGTCACCAATTCCAAAAAAATGCAATTGGTGGTCACTTTCAATGCCCTCGTACATGAAAGTAAAAATTGGGGCATGAACCTAGCCCTGTACTTTAGTGTCCAACAAAATGTTACCTCATCAAATTCACGTAAAAAAAAAATGGGAAACATGTTGTGCAAGTTGCAATTATTCATAAAGTCACCAATTCCAAAAAAATGCAATTGGTGGTCACTTTCAATGCCCTCGTACATGAAAGTAAAAATTGGGGCATGAACCTAGTTCTGTACTTTAGTGTCCAACAAAATGTTACTTCATCAAATTCACGTAAAAAAAAATGGGAAACATGTTGTGCAAGTTGCAATTATTCATAAAGTCATGAATTCAAAAAAAATGCAATTGGTGGTCACTTTGAATGACCTTGTACATGAAAGTAAAAATTGGGGCATGAACCTAGCCCGATACTTTAGTGTCTAACAAAATGTAACCTCATAAAATTCACGTAAAAAAAAAATGGGAAACATGTTGTGCAAGTTGCAATTATTCATAAAGTCACCAATTCCAAAAAAATGCAATTGGTGGTCACTTTGAATGACCTCGAACGTGAAAGTAAAAATTAGGGCATGAACCTAGTTCTGTACTTTAGTGTCCAACAAAATGTTACCTCATCAAATTCACGTAAAAAAAAAATGGGAAACATGTTGTGCAAGTTGCAATTATTCATAAAGTCACCAATTCCAAAAAAATGCAATTGGTGGTCACTTTGAATGACCTCGAACGTGAAAGTAAAAATTAGGACATGAACCTAGTTCTGTACTTTAGTGTCCAACAAAATGTTACCTCATCAAATTCACGTAAAAAAAAAATGGGAAACATGTTGTGCAAGTTGCAATTATTCATAAAGTCACCAATTCCAAAAAAATGCAATTGATGGTCACTTTGAATGACCTCGAACGTGAAAGTAAAAATTAGGACATGAACCTAGTTCTGTACTTTAGTGTCCAACAAAATGTTACCTCATCAAATTCACGTAAAAAAAAATGGGAAACATGTTGTGCAAGTTGCAATTATTCATAAAGTCACCAATTCCAAAAAAATGCAATTGGTGGTCACTTTCAATGCCCTCGTACATGAAAGTAAAAATTGGGGCATGAACCTAGCCCTGTACTTTAGTGTCCAACAAAATGTTACCTCATCAAATTCACGTAAAAAAAAATGGGAAACATGTTGTGCAAGTTGCAATTATTCATAAAGTCACCAATTCCAAAAAAATGCAATTGGTGGTCACTTTCAATGCCCTCGTACATGAAAGTAAAAATTGGGGCATGAACCTAGCCCTGTACTTTAGTGTCCAACAAAATGTTACCTCATCAAATTCACGTAAAAAAAAATGGGAAACATGTTGTGCAAGTTGCAATTATTCATAAAGTCACCAATTCCAAAAAAATGCAATTGGTGGTCACTTTCAATGCCCTCGTACATGAAAGTAAAAATTGGGGCATGAACCTAGCCCTGTACTTTAGTGTCCAACAAAATGTAACCTCATAAAATTCACGTAAAAAAAAAATGGGAAACATGTTGTGCAAGTTGCAATTATTCATAAAGTCACCAATTCCAAAAAAATGCAATTGGTGGTCACTTTGAATGACCTCGAACGTGAAAGTAAAAATTGGGGCATGAACCTAGTTCTGTACTTTAGTGTCCAACAAAATGTTACCTCATCAAATTCACGTAAAAAAAAAATGGGAAACATGTTGTGCAAGTTGCAATTATTCATAAAGTCACCAATTCCAAAAAAATGCAATTGGTGGTCACTTTGAATGACCTCGAACGTGAAAGTAAAAATTAGGACATGAACCTAGTTCTGTACTTTAGTGTCCAACAAAATGTTACCTCATCAAATTCACGTAAAAAAAAAATGGGAAACATGTTGTGCAAGTTGCAATTATTCATAAAGTCACCAATTCCAAAAAAATGCAATTGGTGGTCACTTTGAATGACCTCGAACGTGAAAGTAAAAATTAGGACATGAACCTAGTTCTGTACTTTAGTGTCCAACAAAATGTTACCTCATCAAATTCACGTAAAAAAAAATGGGAAACATGTTGTGCAAGTTGCAATTATTCATAAAGTCACCAATTCCAAAAAAATGCAATTGGTGGTCACTTTCAATGCCCTCGTACATGAAAGTAAAAATTGGGGCATGAACCTAGTTCTGTACTTTAGTGTCCAACAAAATGTTACCTCATCAAATTCACGTAAAAAAAAAATGGGAAACATGTTGTGCAAGTTGCAATTATTCATAAAGTCATGAACTCAAAAAAAATGCAATTGGTGGTCACTTTGAATGACCTCGTACGTGAAAGTAAAAATTGGGGCATGAACCTAGCCCTGTACGTTAGTGTCCAACAAAATGTTACTTCATCAAATTCACGTAAAAAAAAATGGGAAACATGTTGTGCAAGTTGCAATTATTCATAAAGTCATGAATTCAAAAAAAATGCAATTGGTGGTCACTTTGAATGACCTTGTACATGAAAGTAAAAATTGGGGCATGAACCTAGTTCTGTACTTTAGTGTCCAACAAAATGTTACTTCATCAAATTCACGTAAAAAAAAATGGGAAACATGTTGTGCAAGTTGCAATTATTCATAAAGTCACCAATTCCAAAAAAATGCAATTGGTGGTCACTTTCAATGCCCTCGTACATGAAAGTAAAAATTGGGGCATGAACCTAGTTCTGTACTTTAGTGTCCAACAAAATGTTACTTCATCAAATTCACGTAAAAAAAAATGGGAAACATGTTGTGCAAGTTGCAATTATTCATAAAGTCATGAATTCAAAAAAAATGCAATTGGTGGTCACTTTGAATGACCTTGTACATGAAAGTAAAAATTGGGGCATGAACCTAGCCCGATACTTTAGTGTCCAACAAAATGTAACCTCATAAAATTCACGTAAAAAAAAAATGGGAAACATGTTGTGCAAGTTGCAATTATTCATAAAGTCACCAATTCCAAAAAAATGCAATTGGTGGTCACTTTGAATGACCTCGAACGTGAAAGTAAAAATTAGGACATGAACCTAGTTCTGTACTTTAGTGTCCAACAAAATGTTACCTCATCAAATTCACGTAAAAAAAAATGGGAAACATGTTGTGCAAGTTGCAATTATTCATAAAGTCACCAATTCCAAAAAAATGCAATTGGTGGTCACTTTAAATGCCCTCGTACATGAAAGTAAAAATTGGGGCATGAACCTAGTTCTGTACTTTAGTGTCCAACAAAATGTTACCTCATCAAATTCACGTAAAAAAAAAATGGGAAACATGTTGTGCAAGTTGCAATTATTCATAAAGTCACCAATTCGAAAAAAATGCAATTGGTGGTCACTTTCAATGACCACGTACTTGAAAGTAAAAATTGGGGCATGAACCTAGCCCTGTACTTTAGTGTCCAACAAAATGTTACCTCATCAAATTCACGTAAAAAAAAATGGGAAACATGTTGTGCAAGTTGCAATTATTCATAAAGTCATGAACTCAAAAAAAATGCAATTGGTGGTCACTTTGAATGACCTCGTACGTGAAAGTAAAAATTGGGGCATGAACCTAGCCCTGTACTTTAGTGTCCAACAAAATGTTACCTCATCAAATTCACGTAAAAAAAAATGGGAAACATGTTGTGCAAGTTGCAATTATTCATAAAGTCACCAATTCCAAAAAAATGCAATTGGTGGTCACTTTCAATGCCCTCGTACATGAAAGTAAAAATTGGGGCATGAACCTAGTTCTGTACTTTAGTGTCCAACAAAATGTTACTTCATCAAATTCACGTAAAAAAAAATGGGAAACATGTTGTGCAAGTTGCAATTATTCATAAAGTCATGAATTCAAAAAAAATGCAATTGGTGGTCACTTTGAATGACCTTGTACATGAAAGTAAAAATTGGGGCATGAACCTAGCCCGATACTTTAGTGTCCAACAAAATGTTACCTCATCAAATTCACGTAAAAAAAAAATGGGAAACATGTTGTGCAAGTTGCAATTATTCATAAAGTCACCAATTCCAAAAAAATGCAATTGGTGGTCACTTTGAATGACCTCGAACGTGAAAGTAAAAATTGGGGCATGAACCTAGTTCTGTACTTTAGTGTCCAACAAAATGTTACCTCATCAAATTCACGTAAAAAAAAAATGGGAAACATGTTGTGCAAGTTGCAATTATTCATAAAGTCACCAATTCCAAAAAAATGCAATTGGTGGTCACTTTAAATGCCCTCGTACATGAAAGTAAAAATTGGGGCATGAACCTAGCCCTGTACTTTAGTGTCCAACAAAATGTTACCTCATCAAATTCACGTAAAAAAAAATGGGAAACATGTTGTGCAAGTTGCAATTATTCATAAAGTCACCAATTCCAAAAAAATGCAATTGGTGGTCACTTTCAATGCCCTCGTACATGAAAGTAAAAATTGGGGCATGAACCTAGTTCTGTACTTTAGTGTCCAACAAAATGTTACTTCATCAAATTCACGTAAAAAAAAATGGGAAACATGTTGTGCAAGTTGCAATTATTCATAAAGTCATGAATTCAAAAAAAATGCAATTGGTGGTCACTTTGAATGACCTTGTACATGAAAGTAAAAATTGGGGCATGAACCTAGCCCGATACTTTAGTGTCCAACAAAATGTAACCTCATAAAATTCACGTAAAAAAAAAATGGGAAACATGTTGTGCAAGTTGCAATTATTCATAAAGTCACCAATTCCAAAAAAATGCAATTGGTGGTCACTTTGAATGACCTCGAACGTGAAAGTAAAAATTAGGACATGAACCTAGTTCTGTACTTTAGTGTCCAACAAAATGTTACCTCATCAAATTCACGTAAAAAAAAAATGGGAAACATGTTGTGCAAGTTGCAATTATTCATAAAGTCACCAATTCCAAAAAAATGCAATTGGTGGTCACTTTGAATGACCTCGTACATGAAAGTAAAAATTGGGGCATGAACCTAGCCCTGTACTTTAGTGTCCAACAAAATGTTACCTCATCAAATTCACGTAAAAAAAAATGGGAAACATGTTGTGCAAGTTGCAATTATTCATAAAGTCATGAACTCAAAAAAAATGCAATTGGTGGTCACTTTGAATGACCACGTACGTGAAAGTAAAAATTGGGGCATGAACCTAGCCCTGTACTTTAGTGTCCAACAAAATGTTACTTCATCAAATTCACGTAAAAAAAAATGGGAAACATGTTGTGCAAGTTGCAATTATTCATAAAGTCACCAATTCCAAAAAAATGCAATTGGTGGTCACTTTAAATGCCCTCGTACGTGAAAGTAAAAATTGGGGCATGAACCTAGCCCTGTACTTTAGTGTCCAACAAAATGTTACCTCATCAAATTCACGTAAAAAAAAATGGGAAACATGTTGTGCAAGTTGCAATTATTCATAAAGTCACCAATTCCAAAAAAATGCAATTGGTGGTCACTTTAAATGCCCTCGTACATGAAAGTAAAAATTGGGGCATGAACCTAGCCCTGTACTTTAGTGTCCAACAAAATGTTACCTCATCAAATTCACGTAAAAAAAAATGGGAAACATGTTGTGCAAGTTGCAATTATTCATAAAGTCACCAATTCCAAAAAAATGCAATTGGTGGTCACTTTAAATGCCCTCGTACATGAAAGTAAAAATTGGGGCATGAACCTAGCCCTGTACTTTAGTGTCCAACAAAATGTTACCTCATCAAATTCACGTAAAAAAAAATGGGAAACATGTTGTGCAAGTTGCAATTATTCATAAAGTCACCAATTCCAAAAAAATGCAATTGGTGGTCACTTTCAATGCCCTCGTACATGAAAGTAAAAATTGGGGCATGAACCTAGCCCTGTACTTTAGTGTCCAACAAAATGTTACCTCATCAAATTCACGTAAAAAAAAAATGGGAAACATGTTGTGCAAGTTGCAATTATTCATAAAGTCACCAATTCCAAAAAAATGCAATTGGTGGTCACTTTCAATGCCCTCGTACATGAAAGTAAAAATTGGGGCATGAACCTAGTTCTGTACTTTAGTGTCCAACAAAATGTTACTTCATCAAATTCACGTAAAAAAAAATGGGAAACATGTTGTGCAAGTTGCAATTATTCATAAAGTCATGAATTCAAAAAAAATGCAATTGGTGGTCACTTTGAATGACCTTGTACATGAAAGTAAAAATTGGGGCATGAACCTAGCCCGATACTTTAGTGTCTAACAAAATGTAACCTCATAAAATTCACGTAAAAAAAAAATGGGAAACATGTTGTGCAAGTTGCAATTATTCATAAAGTCACCAATTCCAAAAAAATGCAATTGGTGGTCACTTTGAATGACCTCGAACGTGAAAGTAAAAATTAGGGCATGAACCTAGTTCTGTACTTTAGTGTCCAACAAAATGTTACCTCATCAAATTCACGTAAAATAAAAATGGGAAACATGTTGTGCAAGTTGCAATTATTCATAAAGTCACCAATTCCAAAAAAATGCAATTGGTGGTCACTTTGAATGACCTCGAACGTGAAAGTAAAAATTAGGACATGAACCTAGTTCTGTACTTTAGTGTCCAACAAAATGTTACCTCATCAAATTCACGTAAAAAAAAAATGGGAAACATGTTGTGCAAGTTGCAATTATTCATAAAGTCACCAATTCCAAAAAAATGCAATTGATGGTCACTTTGAATGACCTCGAACGTGAAAGTAAAAATTAGGACATGAACCTAGTTCTGTACTTTAGTGTCCAACAAAATGTTACCTCATCAAATTCACGTAAAAAAAAATGGGAAACATGTTGTGCAAGTTGCAATTATTCATAAAGTCACCAATTCCAAAAAAATGCAATTGGTGGTCACTTTCAATGCCCTCGTACATGAAAGTAAAAATTGGGGCATGAACCTAGCCCTGTACTTTAGTGTCCAACAAAATGTTACCTCATCAAATTCACGTAAAAAAAAATGGGAAACATGTTGTGCAAGTTGCAATTATTCATAAAGTCACCAATTCCAAAAAAATGCAATTGGTGGTCACTTTCAATGCCCTCGTACATGAAAGTAAAAATTGGGGCATGAACCTAGCCCTGTACTTTAGTGTCCAACAAAATGTTACCTCATCAAATTCACGTAAAAAAAAATGGGAAACATGTTGTGCAAGTTGCAATTATTCATAAAGTCACCAATTCCAAAAAAATGCAATTGGTGGTCACTTTCAATGCCCTCGTACATGAAAGTAAAAATTGGGGCATGAACCTAGCCCTGTACTTTAGTGTCCAACAAAATGTAACCTCATAAAATTCACGTAAAAAAAAAATGGGAAACATGTTGTGCAAGTTGCAATTATTCATAAAGTCACCAATTCCAAAAAAATGCAATTGGTGGTCACTTTGAATGACCTCGAACGTGAAAGTAAAAATTGGGGCATGAACCTAGTTCTGTACTTTAGTGTCCAACAAAATGTTACCTCATCAAATTCACGTAAAAAAAAAATGGGAAACATGTTGTGCAAGTTGCAATTATTCATAAAGTCACCAATTCCAAAAAAATGCAATTGGTGGTCACTTTGAATGACCTCGAACGTGAAAGTAAAAATTAGGACATGAACCTAGTTCTGTACTTTAGTGTCCAACAAAATGTTACCTCATCAAATTCACGTAAAAAAAAAATGGGAAACATGTTGTGCAAGTTGCAATTATTCATAAAGTCACCAATTCCAAAAAAATGCAATTGGTGGTCACTTTGAATGACCTCGAACGTGAAAGTAAAAATTAGGACATGAACCTAGTTCTGTACTTTAGTGTCCAACAAAATGTTACCTCATCAAATTCACGTAAAAAAAAATGGGAAACATGTTGTGCAAGTTGCAATTATTCATAAAGTCACCAATTCCAAAAAAATGCAATTGGTGGTCACTTTCAATGCCCTCGTACATGAAAGTAAAAATTGGGGCATGAACCTAGTTCTGTACTTTAGTGTCCAACAAAATGTTACCTCATCAAATTCACGTAAAAAAAAAATGGGAAACATGTTGTGCAAGTTGCAATTATTCATAAAGTCATGAACTCAAAAAAAATGCAATTGGTGGTCACTTTGAATGACCTCGTACGTGAAAGTAAAAATTGGGGCATGAACCTAGCCCTGTACGTTAGTGTCCAACAAAATGTTACTTCATCAAATTCACGTAAAAAAAAATGGGAAACATGTTGTGCAAGTTGCAATTATTCATAAAGTCATGAATTCAAAAAAAATGCAATTGGTGGTCACTTTGAATGACCTTGTACATGAAAGTAAAAATTGGGGCATGAACCTAGTTCTGTACTTTAGTGTCCAACAAAATGTTACTTCATCAAATTCACGTAAAAAAAAATGGGAAACATGTTGTGCAAGTTGCAATTATTCATAAAGTCACCAATTCCAAAAAAATGCAATTGGTGGTCACTTTCAATGCCCTCGTACATGAAAGTAAAAATTGGGGCATGAACCTAGTTCTGTACTTTAGTGTCCAACAAAATGTTACTTCATCAAATTCACGTAAAAAAAAATGGGAAACATGTTGTGCAAGTTGCAATTATTCATAAAGTCATGAATTCAAAAAAAATGCAATTGGTGGTCACTTTGAATGACCTTGTACATGAAAGTAAAAATTGGGGCATGAACCTAGCCCGATACTTTAGTGTCCAACAAAATGTAACCTCATAAAATTCACGTAAAAAAAAAATGGGAAACATGTTGTGCAAGTTGCAATTATTCATAAAGTCACCAATTCCAAAAAAATGCAATTGGTGGTCACTTTGAATGACCTCGAACGTGAAAGTAAAAATTAGGACATGAACCTAGTTCTGTACTTTAGTGTCCAACAAAATGTTACCTCATCAAATTCACGTAAAAAAAAATGGGAAACATGTTGTGCAAGTTGCAATTATTCATAAAGTCACCAATTCCAAAAAAATGCAATTGGTGGTCACTTTAAATGCCCTCGTACATGAAAGTAAAAATTGGGGCATGAACCTAGTTCTGTACTTTAGTGTCCAACAAAATGTTACCTCATCAAATTCACGTAAAAAAAAAATGGGAAACATGTTGTGCAAGTTGCAATTATTCATAAAGTCACCAATTCGAAAAAAATGCAATTGGTGGTCACTTTCAATGACCACGTACTTGAAAGTAAAAATTGGGGCATGAACCTAGCCCTGTACTTTAGTGTCCAACAAAATGTTACCTCATCAAATTCACGTAAAAAAAAATGGGAAACATGTTGTGCAAGTTGCAATTATTCATAAAGTCATGAACTCAAAAAAAATGCAATTGGTGGTCACTTTGAATGACCTCGTACGTGAAAGTAAAAATTGGGGCATGAACCTAGCCCTGTACTTTAGTGTCCAACAAAATGTTACCTCATCAAATTCACGTAAAAAAAAATGGGAAACATGTTGTGCAAGTTGCAATTATTCATAAAGTCACCAATTCCAAAAAAATGCAATTGGTGGTCACTTTCAATGCCCTCGTACATGAAAGTAAAAATTGGGGCATGAACCTAGTTCTGTACTTTAGTGTCCAACAAAATGTTACTTCATCAAATTCACGTAAAAAAAAATGGGAAACATGTTGTGCAAGTTGCAATTATTCATAAAGTCATGAATTCAAAAAAAATGCAATTGGTGGTCACTTTGAATGACCTTGTACATGAAAGTAAAAATTGGGGCATGAACCTAGCCCGATACTTTAGTGTCCAACAAAATGTTACCTCATCAAATTCACGTAAAAAAAAAATGGGAAACATGTTGTGCAAGTTGCAATTATTCATAAAGTCACCAATTCCAAAAAAATGCAATTGGTGGTCACTTTGAATGACCTCGAACGTGAAAGTAAAAATTGGGGCATGAACCTAGTTCTGTACTTTAGTGTCCAACAAAATGTTACCTCATCAAATTCACGTAAAAAAAAAATGGGAAACATGTTGTGCAAGTTGCAATTATTCATAAAGTCACCAATTCCAAAAAAATGCAATTGGTGGTCACTTTAAATGCCCTCGTACATGAAAGTAAAAATTGGGGCATGAACCTAGCCCTGTACTTTAGTGTCCAACAAAATGTTACCTCATCAAATTCACGTAAAAAAAAATGGGAAACATGTTGTGCAAGTTGCAATTATTCATAAAGTCACCAATTCCAAAAAAATGCAATTGGTGGTCACTTTAAATGCCCTCGTACATGAAAGTAAAAATTGGGGCATGAACCTAGTTCTGTACTTTAGTGTCCAACAAAATGTTACTTCATCAAATTCACGTAAAAAAAAATGGGAAACATGTTGTGCAAGTTGCAATTATTCATAAAGTCATGAATTCAAAAAAAATGCAATTGGTGGTCACTTTGAATGACCTTGTACATGAAAGTAAAAATTGGGGCATGAACCTAGCCCGATACTTTAGTGTCCAACAAAATGTAACCTCATAAAATTCACGTAAAAAAAAAATGGGAAACATGTTGTGCAAGTTGCAATTATTCATAAAGTCACCAATTCCAAAAAAATGCAATTGGTGGTCACTTTGAATGACCTCGAACGTGAAAGTAAAAATTAGGACATGAACCTAGTTCTGTACTTTAGTGTCCAACAAAATGTTACCTCATCAAATTCACGTAAAAAAAAAATGGGAAACATGTTGTGCAAGTTGCAATTATTCATAAAGTCACCAATTCCAAAAAAATGCAATTGGTGGTCACTTTAAATGCCCTCGTACGTGAAAGTAAAAATTGGGGCATGAACCTAGCCCTGTACTTTAGTGTCCAACAAAATGTTACCTCATCAAATTCACGTAAAAAAAAATGGGAAACATGTTGTGCAAGTTGCAATTATTCATAAAGTCACCAATTCCAAAAAAATGCAATTGGTGGTCACTTTAAATGCCCTCGTACATGAAAGTAAAAATTGGGGCATGAACCTAGCCCTGTACTTTAGTGTCCAACAAAATGTTACCTCATCAAATTCACGTAAAAAAAAATGGGAAACATGTTGTGCAAGTTGCAATTATTCATAAAGTCACCAATTCCAAAAAAATGCAATTGGTGGTCACTTTAAATGCCCTCGTACATGAAAGTAAAAATTGGGGCATGAACCTAGCCCTGTACTTTAGTGTCCAACAAAATGTTACCTCATCAAATTCACGTAAAAAAAAATGGGAAACATGTTGTGCAAGTTGCAATTATTCATAAAGTCACCAATTCCAAAAAAATGCAATTGGTGGTCACTTTCAATGCCCTCGTACATGAAAGTAAAAATTGGGGCATGAACCTAGCCCTGTACTTTAGTGTCCAACAAAATGTTACCTCATCAAATTCACGTAAAAAAAAAATGGGAAACATGTTGTGCAAGTTGCAATTATTCATAAAGTCACCAATTCCAAAAAAATGCAATTGGTGGTCACTTTCAATGCCCTCGTACATGAAAGTAAAAATTGGGGCATGAACCTAGTTCTGTACTTTAGTGTCCAACAAAATGTTACTTCATCAAATTCACGTAAAAAAAAATGGGAAACATGTTGTGCAAGTTGCAATTATTCATAAAGTCATGAATTCAAAAAAAATGCAATTGGTGGTCACTTTGAATGACCTTGTACATGAAAGTAAAAATTGGGGCATGAACCTAGCCCGATACTTTAGTGTCTAACAAAATGTAACCTCATAAAATTCACGTAAAAAAAAAATGGGAAACATGTTGTGCAAGTTGCAATTATTCATAAAGTCACCAATTCCAAAAAAATGCAATTGGTGGTCACTTTGAATGACCTCGAACGTGAAAGTAAAAATTAGGGCATGAACCTAGTTCTGTACTTTAGTGTCCAACAAAATGTTACCTCATCAAATTCACGTAAAAAAAAAATGGGAAACATGTTGTGCAAGTTGCAATTATTCATAAAGTCACCAATTCCAAAAAAATGCAATTGGTGGTCACTTTGAATGACCTCGAACGTGAAAGTAAAAATTAGGACATGAACCTAGTTCTGTACTTTAGTGTCCAACAAAATGTTACCTCATCAAATTCACGTAAAAAAAAAATGGGAAACATGTTGTGCAAGTTGCAATTATTCATAAAGTCACCAATTCCAAAAAAATGCAATTGATGGTCACTTTGAATGACCTCGAACGTGAAAGTAAAAATTAGGACATGAACCTAGTTCTGTACTTTAGTGTCCAACAAAATGTTACCTCATCAAATTCACGTAAAAAAAAATGGGAAACATGTTGTGCAAGTTGCAATTATTCATAAAGTCACCAATTCCAAAAAAATGCAATTGGTGGTCACTTTCAATGCCCTCGTACATGAAAGTAAAAATTGGGGCATGAACCTAGCCCTGTACTTTAGTGTCCAACAAAATGTTACCTCATCAAATTCACGTAAAAAAAAATGGGAAACATGTTGTGCAAGTTGCAATTATTCATAAAGTCACCAATTCCAAAAAAATGCAATTGGTGGTCACTTTCAATGCCCTCGTACATGAAAGTAAAAATTGGGGCATGAACCTAGCCCTGTACTTTAGTGTCCAACAAAATGTTACCTCATCAAATTCACGTAAAAAAAAATGGGAAACATGTTGTGCAAGTTGCAATTATTCATAAAGTCACCAATTCCAAAAAAATGCAATTGGTGGTCACTTTCAATGCCCTCGTACATGAAAGTAAAAATTGGGGCATGAACCTAGCCCTGTACTTTAGTGTCCAACAAAATGTAACCTCATAAAATTCACGTAAAAAAAAAATGGGAAACATGTTGTGCAAGTTGCAATTATTCATAAAGTCACCAATTCCAAAAAAATGCAATTGGTGGTCACTTTGAATGACCTCGAACGTGAAAGTAAAAATTGGGGCATGAACCTAGTTCTGTACTTTAGTGTCCAACAAAATGTAACCTCATAAAATTCACGTAAAAAAAAAATGGGAAACATGTTGTGCAAGTTGCAATTATTCATAAAGTCACCAATTCCAAAAAAATGCAATTGGTGGTCACTTTGAATGACCTCGAACGTGAAAGTAAAAATTGGGGCATGAACCTAGTTCTGTACTTTAGTGTCCAACAAAATGTTACCTCATCAAATTCACGTAAAAAAAAAATGGGAAACATGTTGTGCAAGTTGCAATTATTCATAAAGTCATGAATTCAAAAAAAATGCAATTGGTGGTCACTTTGAATGACCTTGTACATGAAAGTAAAAATTGGGGCATGAACCTAGCCCGATACTTTAGTGTCTAACAAAATGTAACCTCATAAAATTCACGTAAAAAAAAAATGGGAAACATGTTGTGCAAGTTGCAATTATTCATAAAGTCACCAATTCCAAAAAAATGCAATTGGTGGTCACTTTGAATGACCTCGAACGTGAAAGTAAAAATTAGGGCATGAACCTAGTTCTGTACTTTAGTGTCCAACAAAATGTTACCTCATCAAATTCACGTAAAAAAAAAATGGGAAACATGTTGTGCAAGTTGCAATTATTCATAAAGTCACCAATTCCAAAAAAATGCAATTGGTGGTCACTTTGAATGACCTCGAACGTGAAAGTAAAAATTAGGACATGAACCTAGTTCTGTACTTTAGTGTCCAACAAAATGTTACCTCATCAAATTCACGTAAAAAAAAAATGGGAAACATGTTGTGCAAGTTGCAATTATTCATAAAGTCACCAATTCCAAAAAAATGCAATTGATGGTCACTTTGAATGACCTCGAACGTGAAAGTAAAAATTAGGACATGAACCTAGTTCTGTACTTTAGTGTCCAACAAAATGTTACCTCATCAAATTCACGTAAAAAAAAATGGGAAACATGTTGTGCAAGTTGCAATTATTCATAAAGTCACCAATTCCAAAAAAATGCAATTGGTGGTCACTTTCAATGCCCTCGTACATGAAAGTAAAAATTGGGGCATGAACCTAGCCCTGTACTTTAGTGTCCAACAAAATGTTACCTCATCAAATTCACGTAAAAAAAAATGGGAAACATGTTGTGCAAGTTGCAATTATTCATAAAGTCACCAATTCCAAAAAAATGCAATTGGTGGTCACTTTCAATGCCCTCGTACATGAAAGTAAAAATTGGGGCATGAACCTAGCCCTGTACTTTAGTGTCCAACAAAATGTTACCTCATCAAATTCACGTAAAAAAAAATGGGAAACATGTTGTGCAAGTTGCAATTATTCATAAAGTCACCAATTCCAAAAAAATGCAATTGGTGGTCACTTTCAATGCCCTCGTACATGAAAGTAAAAATTGGGGCATGAACCTAGCCCTGTACTTTAGTGTCCAACAAAATGTAACCTCATAAAATTCACGTAAAAAAAAAATGGGAAACATGTTGTGCAAGTTGCAATTATTCATAAAGTCACCAATTCCAAAAAAATGCAATTGGTGGTCACTTTGAATGACCTCGAACGTGAAAGTAAAAATTGGGGCATGAACCTAGTTCTGTACTTTAGTGTCCAACAAAATGTTACCTCATCAAATTCACGTAAAAAAAAAATGGGAAACATGTTGTGCAAGTTGCAATTATTCATAAAGTCACCAATTCCAAAAAAATGCAATTGGTGGTCACTTTGAATGACCTCGAACGTGAAAGTAAAAATTAGGACATGAACCTAGTTCTGTACTTTAGTGTCCAACAAAATGTTACCTCATCAAATTCACGTAAAAAAAAAATGGGAAACATGTTGTGCAAGTTGCAATTATTCATAAAGTCACCAATTCCAAAAAAATGCAATTGGTGGTCACTTTGAATGACCTCGAACGTGAAAGTAAAAATTAGGACATGAACCTAGTTCTGTACTTTAGTGTCCAACAAAATGTTACCTCATCAAATTCACGTAAAAAAAAATGGGAAACATGTTGTGCAAGTTGCAATTATTCATAAAGTCACCAATTCCAAAAAAATGCAATTGGTGGTCACTTTCAATGCCCTCGTACATGAAAGTAAAAATTGGGGCATGAACCTAGTTCTGTACTTTAGTGTCCAACAAAATGTTACCTCATCAAATTCACGTAAAAAAAAAATGGGAAACATGTTGTGCAAGTTGCAATTATTCATAAAGTCATGAACTCAAAAAAAATGCAATTGGTGGTCACTTTGAATGACCTCGTACGTGAAAGTAAAAATTGGGGCATGAACCTAGCCCTGTACGTTAGTGTCCAACAAAATGTTACTTCATCAAATTCACGTAAAAAAAAATGGGAAACATGTTGTGCAAGTTGCAATTATTCATAAAGTCATGAATTCAAAAAAAATGCAATTGGTGGTCACTTTGAATGACCTTGTACATGAAAGTAAAAATTGGGGCATGAACCTAGTTCTGTACTTTAGTGTCCAACAAAATGTTACTTCATCAAATTCACGTAAAAAAAAATGGGAAACATGTTGTGCAAGTTGCAATTATTCATAAAGTCACCAATTCCAAAAAAATGCAATTGGTGGTCACTTTCAATGCCCTCGTACATGAAAGTAAAAATTGGGGCATGAACCTAGTTCTGTACTTTAGTGTCCAACAAAATGTTACTTCATCAAATTCACGTAAAAAAAAATGGGAAACATGTTGTGCAAGTTGCAATTATTCATAAAGTCATGAATTCAAAAAAAATGCAATTGGTGGTCACTTTGAATGACCTTGTACATGAAAGTAAAAATTGGGGCATGAACCTAGCCCGATACTTTAGTGTCCAACAAAATGTAACCTCATAAAATTCACGTAAAAAAAAAATGGGAAACATGTTGTGCAAGTTGCAATTATTCATAAAGTCACCAATTCCAAAAAAATGCAATTGGTGGTCACTTTGAATGACCTCGAACGTGAAAGTAAAAATTAGGACATGAACCTAGTTCTGTACTTTAGTGTCCAACAAAATGTTACCTCATCAAATTCACGTAAAAAAAAATGGGAAACATGTTGTGCAAGTTGCAATTATTCATAAAGTCACCAATTCCAAAAAAATGCAATTGGTGGTCACTTTAAATGCCCTCGTACATGAAAGTAAAAATTGGGGCATGAACCTAGTTCTGTACTTTAGTGTCCAACAAAATGTTACCTCATCAAATTCACGTAAAAAAAAAATGGGAAACATGTTGTGCAAGTTGCAATTATTCATAAAGTCACCAATTCGAAAAAAATGCAATTGGTGGTCACTTTCAATGACCACGTACTTGAAAGTAAAAATTGGGGCATGAACCTAGCCCTGTACTTTAGTGTCCAACAAAATGTTACCTCATCAAATTCACGTAAAAAAAAATGGGAAACATGTTGTGCAAGTTGCAATTATTCATAAAGTCATGAACTCAAAAAAAATGCAATTGGTGGTCACTTTGAATGACCTCGTACGTGAAAGTAAAAATTGGGGCATGAACCTAGCCCTGTACTTTAGTGTCCAACAAAATGTTACCTCATCAAATTCACGTAAAAAAAAATGGGAAACATGTTGTGCAAGTTGCAATTATTCATAAAGTCACCAATTCCAAAAAAATGCAATTGGTGGTCACTTTCAATGCCCTCGTACATGAAAGTAAAAATTGGGGCATGAACCTAGTTCTGTACTTTAGTGTCCAACAAAATGTTACTTCATCAAATTCACGTAAAAAAAAATGGGAAACATGTTGTGCAAGTTGCAATTATTCATAAAGTCATGAATTCAAAAAAAATGCAATTGGTGGTCACTTTGAATGACCTTGTACATGAAAGTAAAAATTGGGGCATGAACCTAGCCCGATACTTTAGTGTCCAACAAAATGTTACCTCATCAAATTCACGTAAAAAAAAAATGGGAAACATGTTGTGCAAGTTGCAATTATTCATAAAGTCACCAATTCCAAAAAAATGCAATTGGTGGTCACTTTGAATGACCTCGAACGTGAAAGTAAAAATTGGGGCATGAACCTAGTTCTGTACTTTAGTGTCCAACAAAATGTTACCTCATCAAATTCACGTAAAAAAAAAATGGGAAACATGTTGTGCAAGTTGCAATTATTCATAAAGTCACCAATTCCAAAAAAATGCAATTGGTGGTCACTTTAAATGCCCTCGTACATGAAAGTAAAAATTGGGGCATGAACCTAGCCCTGTACTTTAGTGTCCAACAAAATGTTACCTCATCAAATTCACGTAAAAAAAAATGGGAAACATGTTGTGCAAGTTGCAATTATTCATAAAGTCACCAATTCCAAAAAAATGCAATTGGTGGTCACTTTCAATGCCCTCGTACATGAAAGTAAAAATTGGGGCATGAACCTAGTTCTGTACTTTAGTGTCCAACAAAATGTTACTTCATCAAATTCACGTAAAAAAAAATGGGAAACATGTTGTGCAAGTTGCAATTATTCATAAAGTCATGAATTCAAAAAAAATGCAATTGGTGGTCACTTTGAATGACCTTGTACATGAAAGTAAAAATTGGGGCATGAACCTAGCCCGATACTTTAGTGTCCAACAAAATGTAACCTCATAAAATTCACGTAAAAAAAAAATGGGAAACATGTTGTGCAAGTTGCAATTATTCATAAAGTCACCAATTCCAAAAAAATGCAATTGGTGGTCACTTTGAATGACCTCGAACGTGAAAGTAAAAATTAGGACATGAACCTAGTTCTGTACTTTAGTGTCCAACAAAATGTTACCTCATCAAATTCACGTAAAAAAAAATGGGAAACATGTTGTGCAAGTTGCAATTATTCATAAAGTCACCAATTCCAAAAAAATGCAATTGGTGGTCACTTTAAATGCCCTCGTACATGAAAGTAAAAATTGGGGCATGAACCTAGTTCTGTACTTTAGTGTCCAACAAAATGTTACCTCATCAAATTCACGTAAAAAAAAAATGGGAAACATGTTGTGCAAGTTGCAATTATTCATAAAGTCACCAATTCGAAAAAAATGCAATTGGTGGTCACTTTCAATGACCACGTACTTGAAAGTAAAAATTGGGGCATGAACCTAGCCCTGTACTTTAGTGTCCAACAAAATGTTACCTCATCAAATTCACGTAAAAAAAAATGGGAAACATGTTGTGCAAGTTGCAATTATTCATAAAGTCATGAACTCAAAAAAAATGCAATTGGTGGTCACTTTGAATGACCTCGTACGTGAAAGTAAAAATTGGGGCATGAACCTAGCCCTGTACTTTAGTGTCCAACAAAATGTTACCTCATCAAATTCACGTAAAAAAAAATGGGAAACATGTTGTGCAAGTTGCAATTATTCATAAAGTCACCAATTCCAAAAAAATGCAATTGGTGGTCACTTTCAATGCCCTCGTACATGAAAGTAAAAATTGGGGCATGAACCTAGTTCTGTACTTTAGTGTCCAACAAAATGTTACTTCATCAAATTCACGTAAAAAAAAATGGGAAACATGTTGTGCAAGTTGCAATTATTCATAAAGTCATGAATTCAAAAAAAATGCAATTGGTGGTCACTTTGAATGACCTTGTACATGAAAGTAAAAATTGGGGCATGAACCTAGCCCGATACTTTAGTGTCCAACAAAATGTTACCTCATCAAATTCACGTAAAAAAAAAATGGGAAACATGTTGTGCAAGTTGCAATTATTCATAAAGTCACCAATTCCAAAAAAATGCAATTGGTGGTCACTTTGAATGACCTCGAACGTGAAAGTAAAAATTGGGGCATGAACCTAGTTCTGTACTTTAGTGTCCAACAAAATGTTACCTCATCAAATTCACGTAAAAAAAAAATGGGAAACATGTTGTGCAAGTTGCAATTATTCATAAAGTCACCAATTCCAAAAAAATGCAATTGGTGGTCACTTTAAATGCCCTCGTACATGAAAGTAAAAATTGGGGCATGAACCTAGCCCTGTACTTTAGTGTCCAACAAAATGTTACCTCATCAAATTCACGTAAAAAAAAATGGGAAACATGTTGTGCAAGTTGCAATTATTCATAAAGTCACCAATTCCAAAAAAATGCAATTGGTGGTCACTTTCAATGCCCTCGTACATGAAAGTAAAAATTGGGGCATGAACCTAGTTCTGTACTTTAGTGTCCAACAAAATGTTACTTCATCAAATTCACGTAAAAAAAAATGGGAAACATGTTGTGCAAGTTGCAATTATTCATAAAGTCATGAATTCAAAAAAAATGCAATTGGTGGTCACTTTGAATGACCTTGTACATGAAAGTAAAAATTGGGGCATGAACCTAGCCCGATACTTTAGTGTCCAACAAAATGTTACCTCATCAAATTCACGTAAAAAAAAAATGGGAAACATGTTGTGCAAGTTGCAATTATTCATAAAGTCACCAATTCCAAAAAAATGCAATTGGTGGTCACTTTGAATGACCTCGAACGTGAAAGTAAAAATTGGGGCATGAACCTAGTTCTGTACTTTAGTGTCCAACAAAATGTTACCTCATCAAATTCACGTAAAAAAAAATGGGAAACATGTTGTGCAAGTTGCAATTATTCATAAAGTCACCAATTCCAAAAAAATGCAATTGGTGGTCACTTTCAATGCCCTCGTACATGAAAGTAAAAATTGGGGCATGAACCTAGTTCTGTACTTTAGTGTCCAACAAAATGTAACCTCATAAAATTCACGTAAAAAAAAAATGGGAAACATGTTGTGCAAGTTGCAATTATTCATAAAGTCACCAATTCCAAAAAAATGCAATTGGTGGTCACTTTGAATGACCTCGTACATGAAAGTAAAAATTGGGGCATGAACCTAGCCCTGTACTTTAGTGTCCAACAAAATGTTACCTCATCAAATTCACGTAAAAAAAAAATGGGAAACATGTTGTGCAAGTTGCAATTATTCATAAAGTCACCAATTCCAAAAAAATGCAATTGGTGGTCACTTTGAATGACCTCGAACGTGAAAGTAAAAATTAGGGCATGAACCTAGTTCTGTACTTTAGTGTCCAACAAAATGTTACCTCATCAAATTCACGTAAAAAAAAAATGGGAAACATGTTGTGCAAGTTGCAATTATTCATAAAGTCACCAATTCCAAAAAAATGCAATTGGTGGTCACTTTGAATGACCTCGTACATGAAAGTAAAAATTGGGGCATGAACCTAGCCCTGTACTTTAGTGTCCAACAAAATGTTACCTCATCAAATTCACGTAAAAAAAAAATGGGAAACATGTTGTGCAAGTTGCAATTATTCATAAAGTCACCAATTCCAAAAAAATGCAATTGGTGGTCACTTTGAATGACCTCGAACGTGAAAGTAAAAATTAGGGCATGAACCTAGTTCTGTACTTTAGTGTCCAACAAAATGTTACCTCATCAAATTCACGTAAAAAAAAATGGGAAACATGTTGTGCAAGTTGCAATTATTCATAAAGTCACCAATTCCAAAAAAATGCAATTGGTGGTCACTTTGAATGACCTCGTACATGAAAGTAAAAATTGGGGCATGAACCTAGCCCTGTATTTTAGTGTCCAACAAAATGTTACCTCATCAAATTCACGTAAAAAAAAATGGGAAACATGTTGTGCAAGTTGCAATTATTCATAAAGTCATGAATTCAAAAAAAATGCAATTGGTGGTCACTTTGAATGACCTCGAACGTGCAAGTAAAAATTAGGGCATGAACCTAGTTCTGTACTTTAGTGTCCAACAAAATGTTACCTCATCAAATTCACGTAAAAAAAAATGGGAAACATGTTGTGCAAGTTGCAATTATTCATAAAGTCACCAATTCCAAAAAAATGCAATTGGTGGTCACTTTGAATGACCTCGAACGTGAAAGTAAAAATTAGGGCATGAACCTAGTTCTGTACTTTAGTGTCCAACAAAATGTTACCTCATCAAATTCACGTAAAAAAAAATGGGAAACATGTTGTGCAAGTTGCAATTATTCATAAAGTCACCAATTCCAAAAAAATGCAATTGGTGGTCACTTTGAATGACCTCGTACATGAAAGTAAAAATTGGGGCATGAACCTAGCCCTGTACTTTAGTGTCCAACAAAATGTTACCTCATCAAATTCACGTAAAAAAAAATGGGAAACATGTTGTGCAAGTTGCAATTATTCATAAAGTCATGAACTCAAAAAAAATGCAATTGGTGGTCACTTTGAATGACCACGTACGTGAAAGTAAAAATTGGGGCATGAACCTAGCCCTGTACTTTAGTGTCCAACAAAATGTTACTTCATCAAATTCACGTAAAAAAAAATGGGAAACATGTTGTGCAAGTTGCAATTATTCATAAAGTCACCAATTCCAAAAAAATGCAATTGGTGGTCACTTTAAATGCCCTCGTACGTGAAAGTAAAAATTGGGGCATGAACCTAGCCCTGTACTTTAGTGTCCAACAAAATGTTACCTCATCAAATTCACGTAAAAAAAAATGGGAAACATGTTGTGCAAGTTGCAATTATTCATAAAGTCACCAATTCCAAAAAAATGCAATTGGTGGTCACTTTCAATGCCCTCGTACATGAAAGTAAAAATTGGGGCATGAACCTAGCCCTGTACTTTAGTGTCCAACAAAATGTTACCTCATCAAATTCACGTAAAAAAAAATGGGAAACATGTTGTGCAAGTTGCAATTATTCATAAAGTCACCAATTCCAAAAAAATGCAATTGGTGGTCACTTTAAATGCCCTCGTACATGAAAGTAAAAATTGGGGCATGAACCTAGCCCTGTACTTTAGTGTCCAACAAAATGTTACCTCATCAAATTCACGTAAAAAAAAATGGGAAACATGTTGTGCAAGTTGCAATTATTCATAAAGTCACCAATTCCAAAAAAATGCAATTGGTGGTCACTTTCAATGCCCTCGTACATGAAAGTAAAAATTGGGGCATGAACCTAGCCCTGTACTTTAGTGTCCAACAAAATGTTACCTCATCAAATTCACGTAAAAAAAAAATGGGAAACATGTTGTGCAAGTTGCAATTATTCATAAAGTCACCAATTCCAAAAAAATGCAATTGGTGGTCACTTTAAATGCCCTCGTACATGAAAGTAAAAATTGGGGCATGAACCTAGCCCTGTACTTTAGTGTCCAACAAAATGTTACCTCATCAAATTCACGTAAAAAAAAATGGGAAACATGTTGTGCAAGTTGCAATTATTCATAAAGTCACCAATTCCAAAAAAATGCAATTGGTGGTCACTTTCAATGCCCTCGTACATGAAAGTAAAAATTGGGGCATGAACCTAGCCCTGTACTTTAGTGTCCAACAAAATGTTACCTCATCAAATTCACGTAAAAAAAAAATGGGAAACATGTTGTGCAAGTTGCAATTATTCATAAAGTCACCAATTCCAAAAAAATGCAATTGGTGGTCACTTTCAATGCCCTCGTACATGAAAGTAAAAATTGGGGCATGAACCTAGTTCTGTACTTTAGTGTCCAACAAAATGTTACTTCATCAAATTCACGTAAAAAAAAATGGGAAACATGTTGTGCAAGTTGCAATTATTCATAAAGTCACCAATTCCAAAAAAATGCAATTGGTGGTCACTTTGAATGACCTCGTACATGAAAGTAAAAATTGGGGCATGAACCTAGCCCTGTATTTTAGTGTCCAACAAAATGTTACCTCATCAAATTCACGTAAAAAAAAATGGGAAACATGTTGTGCAAGTTGCAATTATTCATAAAGTCATGAATTCAAAAAAAATGCAATTGGTGGTCACTTTGAATGACCTCGAACGTGCAAGTAAAAATTAGGGCATGAACCTAGTTCTGTACTTTAGTGTCCAACAAAATGTTACCTCATCAAATTCACGTAAAAAAAAATGGGAAACATGTTGTGCAAGTTGCAATTATTCATAAAGTCACCAATTCCAAAAAAATGCAATTGGTGGTCACTTTCAATGCCCTCGTACATGAAAGTAAAAATTGGGGCATGAACCTAGCCCTGTACTTTAGTGTCCAACAAAATGTAACCTCATAAAATTCACGTAAAAAAAAAATGGGAAACATGTTGTGCAAGTTGCAATTATTCATAAAGTCACCAATTCCAAAAAAATGCAATTGGTGGTCACTTTGAATGACCTCGAACGTGAAAGTAAAAATTGGGGCATGAACCTAGTTCTGTACTTTAGTGTCCAACAAAATGTTACCTCATCAAATTCACGTAAAAAAAAAATGGGAAACATGTTGTGCAAGTTGCAATTATTCATAAAGTCACCAATTCCAAAAAAATGCAATTGGTGGTCACTTTGAATGACCTCGAACGTGAAAGTAAAAATTAGGACATGAACCTAGTTCTGTACTTTAGTGTCCAACAAAATGTTACCTCATCAAATTCACGTAAAAAAAAAATGGGAAACATGTTGTGCAAGTTGCAATTATTCATAAAGTCACCAATTCCAAAAAAATGCAATTGGTGGTCACTTTGAATGACCTCGAACGTGAAAGTAAAAATTAGGACATGAACCTAGTTCTGTACTTTAGTGTCCAACAAAATGTTACCTCATCAAATTCACGTAAAAAAAAATGGGAAACATGTTGTGCAAGTTGCAATTATTCATAAAGTCACCAATTCCAAAAAAATGCAATTGGTGGTCACTTTCAATGCCCTCGTACATGAAAGTAAAAATTGGGGCATGAACCTAGTTCTGTACTTTAGTGTCCAACAAAATGTTACCTCATCAAATTCACGTAAAAAAAAAATGGGAAACATGTTGTGCAAGTTGCAATTATTCATAAAGTCACCAATTCCAAAAAAATGCAATTGGTGGTCACTTTGAATGACCTCGAACGTGAAAGTAAAAATTCGGGCATGAACCTAGTTCTGTACTTTAGTGTCCAACAAAATGTTACCTCATCAAATTCACGTAAAAAAAAAATGGGAAACATGTTGTGCAAGTTGCAATTATTCATAAAGTCACCAATTCCAAAAAAATGCAATTGGTGGTCACTTTGAATGACCTCGAACGTGAAAGTAAAAATTCGGACATGAACCTAGTTCTGTACTTTAGTGTCCAACAAAATGTTACCTCATCAAATTCACGTAAAAAAAAAATGGGAAACATGTTGTGCAAGTTGCAATTATTCATAAAGTCACCAATTCCAAAAAAATGCAATTGGTGGTCACTTTGAATGACCTCGAACGTGAAAGTAAAAATTAGGACATGAACCTAGTTCTGTACTTTAGTGTCCAACAAAATGTTACCTCATCAAATTCACGTAAAAAAAAATGGGAAACATGTTGTGCAAGTTGCAATTATTCATAAAGTCACCAATTCCAAAAAAATGCAATTGGTGGTCACTTTGAATGCCCTCGTACATGAAAGTAAAAATTGGGGCATGAACCTAGCCCTGTACTTTAGTGTCCAACAAAATGTTACCTCATCAAATTCACGTAAAAAAAAATGGGAAACATGTTGTGCAAGTTGCAATTATTCATAAAGTCACCAATTCCAAAAAAATGCAATTGGTGGTCACTTTGAATGCCCTCGTACATGAAAGTAAAAATTGGGGCATGAACCTAGCCCTGTACTTTAGTGTCCAACAAAATGTTACCTCATCAAATTCACGTAAAAAAAAATGGGAAACATGTTGTGCAAGTTGCAATTATTCATAAAGTCACCAATTCCAAAAAAATGCAATTGGTGGTCACTTTGAATGACCTCGTACATGAAAGTAAAAATTGGGGCATGAACCTAGCCCTGTACTTTAGTGTCCAACAAAATGTAACCTCATAAAATTCACGTAAAAAAAAAATGGGAAACATGTTGTGCAAGTTGCAATTATTCATAAAGTCATGAACTCAAAAAAAATGCAATTGGTGGTCACTTTGAATGACCTCGAACGTGAAAGTAAAAATTAGGACATGAACCTAGTTCTGTACTTTAGTGTCCAACAAAATGTTACCTCATCAAATTCACGTAAAAAAAAAATGGGAAACATGTTGTGCAAGTTGCAATTATTCATAAAGTCACCAATTCCAAAAAAATGCAATTGGTGGTCACTTTGAATGACCTCGAACGTGAAAGTAAAAATTAGGACATGAACCTAGTTCTGTACTTTAGTGTCCAACAAAATGTTACCTCATCAAATTCACGTAAAAAAAAATGGGAAACATGTTGTGCAAGTTGCAATTATTCATAAAGTCACCAATTCCAAAAAAATGCAATTGGTGGTCACTTTGAATGACCTCGTACATGAAAGTAAAAATTGGGGCATGAACCTAGCCCTGTACTTTAGTGTCCAACAAAATGTTACGTCATCAAATTCACGTAAAAAAAAATGGGAAACATGTTGTGCAAGTTGCAATTATTCATAAAGTCATGAATTCAAAAAAAATGCAATTGGTGGTCACTTTGAATGACCTCGTACGTGAAAGTAAAAATTGGGGCATGAACCTAGTTCTGTACTTTAGTGTCCAACAAAATGTTACCTCATCAAATTCACGTAAAAAAAAATGGGAAACATGTTGTGCAAGTTGCAATTATTCATAAAGTCACCAATTCCAAAAAAATGCAATTGGTGGTCACTTTCAATGCCCTCGTACATGAAAGTAAAAACTGGGGCATGAACCTAGTTCTGTACTTTAGTGTCCAACAAAATGTTACTTCATCAAATTCACGTAAAAAAAAATGGGAAACATGTTGTGCAAGTTGCAATTATTCATAAAGTCATGAATTCAAAAAAAATGCAATTCGTGGTCACTTTGAATGCCCTCGTACATGAAAGTAAAAATTAGGACATGAACCTAGTTCTGTACTTTAGTGTCCAACAAAATGTTACCTCATCAAATTCACGTAAAAAAAAATGGGAAACATGTTGTGCAAGTTGCAATTATTCATAAAGTCATGAATTCAAAAAAAATGCAATTGGTGGTCACTTTGAATGACCTCGTACATGAAAGTAAAAATTAGGACATGAACCTAGTTCTGTACTTTAGTGTCCAACAAAATGTTACCTCATCAAATTCACGTAAAAAAAAATGGGAAACATGTTGTGCAAGTTGCAATTATTCATAAAGTCACCAATTCCAAAAAAATGCAATTGGTGGTCACTTTAAATGCCCTCGTACATGAAAGTAAAAATTGGGGCATGAACCTAGTTCTGTACTTTAGTGTCCAACAAAATGTTACTTCATCAAATTCACGTAAAAAAAAATGGGAAACATGTTGTGCAAGTTGCAATTATTCATAAAGTCACCAATTCCAAAAAAATGCAATTGGTGGTCACTTTCAATGCCCTCGTACATGAAAGTAAAAATTGGCGCATGAACCTAGTTCTGTACTTTAGTGTCCAACAAAATGTTACTTCATCAAATTCACGTAAAAAAAAATGGGAAACATGTTGTGCAAGTTGCAATTATTCATAAAGTCATAAATTCAAAAAAAATGCAATTGGTGGTCACTTTGAATGACCTTGTACATGAAAGTAAAAATTGGGGCATGAACCTAGCCCTATACTTTAGTGTCCAACAAAATGTAACCTCATAAAATTCACGTAAAAAAAAAATGGGAAACATGTTGTGCAAGTTGCAATTATTCATAAAGTCACCAATTCCAAAAAAATGCAATTGGTGGTCACTTTGAATGACCTCGAACGTGAAAGTAAAAATTAGGGCATGAACCTAGTTCTGTACTTTAGTGTCCAACAAAATGTTACCTCATCAAATTCACGTAAAAAAAAAATGGGAAACATGTTGTGCAAGTTGCAATTATTCATAAAGTCACCAATTCCAAAAAAATGCAATTGGTGGTCACTTTGAATGACCTCGAACGTGAAAGTAAAAATTAGGGCATGAACCTAGTTCTGTACTTTAGTGTCCAACAAAATGTTACCTCATCAAATTCACGTAAAAAAAAATGGGAAACATGTTGTGCAAGTTGCAATTATTCATAAAGTCACCAATTCCAAAAAAATGCAATTGGTGGTCACTTTGAATGACCTCGTACATGAAAGTAAAAATTGGGGCATGAACCTAGCCCTGTACTTTAGTGTCCAACAAAATGTTACCTCATCAAATTCACGTAAAAAAAAATGGGAAACATGTTGTGCAAGTTGCAATTATTCATAAAGTCATGAACTCAAAAAAAATGCAATTGGTGGTCACTTTGAATGACCTCGTACGTGAAAGTAAAAATTGGGGCATGAACCTAGCCCTGTACTTTAGTGTCCAACAAAATGTTACTTCATCAAATTCACGTAAAAAAAAATGGGAAACATGTTGTGCAAGTTGCAATTATTCATAAAGTCACCAATTCCAAAAAAATGCAATTGGTGGTCACTTTGAATGACCTCGTACATGAAAGTAAAAATTGGGGCATGAACCTAGCCCTGTACTTTAGTGTCCAACAAAATGTTACCTCATCAAATTCACGTAAAAAAAAATGGGAAACATGTTGTGCAAGTTGCAATTATTCATAAAGTCATGAACTCAAAAAAAATGCAATTGGTGGTCACTTTGAATGACCTCGTACGTGAAAGTAAAAATTGGGGCATGAACCTAGCCCTGTACGTTAGTGTCCAACAAAATGTTACTTCATCAAATTCACGTAAAAAAAAATGGGAAACATGTTGTGCAAGTTGCAATTATTCATAAAGTCACCAATTCCAAAAAAATGCAATTGGTGGTCACTTTAAATGCCCTCGTACGTGAAAGTAAAAATTGGGGCATGAACCTAGCCCTGTACTTTAGTGTCCAACAAAATGTTACCTCATCAAATTCACGTAAAAAAAAATGGGAAACATGTTGTGCAAGTTGCAATTATTCATAAAGTCACCAATTCCAAAAAAATGCAATTGGTGGTCACTTTAAATGCCCTCGTACATGAAAGTAAAAATTGGGGCATGAACCTAGCCCTGTACTTTAGTGTCCAACAAAATGTTACCTCATCAAATTCACGTAAAAAAAAAATGGGAAACATGTTGTGCAAGTTGCAATTATTCATAAAGTCACCAATTCCAAAAAAATGCAATTGGTGGTCACTTTCAATGCCCTCGTACATGAAAGTAAAAATTGGGGCATGAACCTAGTTCTGTACTTTAGTGTCCAACAAAATGTTACCTCATCAAATTCACGTAAAAAAAAATGGGAAACATGTTGTGCAAGTTGCAATTATTCATAAAGTCATGAATTCAAAAAAAATGCAATTGGTGGTCACTTTGAATGACCTTGTACATGAAAGTAAAAATTGGGGCATGAACCTAGCCCGATACTTTAGTGTCCAACAAAATGTAACCTCATAAAATTCACGTAAAAAAAAAATGGGAAACATGTTGTGCAAGTTGCAATTATTCATAAAGTCACCAATTCCAAAAAAATGCAATTGGTGGTCACTTTGAATGACCTCGAACGTGAAAGTAAAAATTAGGGCATGAACCTAGTTCTGTACTTTAGTGTCCAACAAAATGTTACCTCATCAAATTCACGTAAAAAAAAAATGGGAAACATGTTGTGCAAGTTGCAATTATTCATAAAGTCACCAATTCCAAAAAAATGCAATTGGTGGTCACTTTGAATGACCTCGAACGTGAAAGTAAAAATTAGGACATGAACCTAGTTCTGTACTTTAGTGTCCAACAAAATGTTACCTCATCAAATTCACGTAAAAAAAAAATGGGAAACATGTTGTGCAAGTTGCAATTATTCATAAAGTCACCAATTCCAAAAAAATGCAATTGGTGGTCACTTTGAATGACCTCGAACGTGAAAGTAAAAATTAGGACATGAACCTAGTTCTGTACTTTAGTGTCCAACAAAATGTTACCTCATCAAATTCACGTAAAAAAAAATGGGAAACATGTTGTGCAAGTTGCAATTATTCATAAAGTCACCAATTCCAAAAAAATGCAATTGGTGGTCACTTTCAATGCCCTCGTACATGAAAGTAAAAATTGGGGCATGAACCTAGTTCTGTACTTTAGTGTCCAACAAAATGTTACCTCATCAAATTCACGTAAAAAAAAAATGGGAAACATGTTGTGCAAGTTGCAATTATTCATAAAGTCACCAATTCCAAAAAAATGCAATTGGTGGTCACTTTGAATGACCTCGAACGTGAAAGTAAAAATTAGGACATGAACCTAGTTCTGTACTTTAGTGTCCAACAAAATGTTACCTCATCAAATTCACGTAAAAAAAAATGGGAAACATGTTGTGCAAGTTGCAATTATTCATAAAGTCACCAATTCCAAAAAAATGCAATTGGTGGTCACTTTGAATGACCTCGAACGTGAAAGTAAAAATTAGGACATGAACCTAGTTCTGTACTTTAGTGTCCAACAAAATGTTACCTCATCAAATTCACGTAAAAAAAAATGGGAAACATGTTGTGCAAGTTGCAATTATTCATAAAGTCACCAATTCCAAAAAAATGCAATTGGTGGTCACTTTGAATGACCTCGTACGTGAAAGTAAAAATTGGGGCATGAACCTAGGCCTGTACTTTAGTGTCCAACAAAATGTTACTTCATCAAATTCACGTAAAAAAAAATGGGAAACATGTTGTGCAAGTTGCAATTATTCATAAAGTCACCAATTCCAAAAAAATGCAATTGGTGGTCACTTTAAATGCCCTCGTACGTGAAAGTAAAAATTGGGGCATGAACCTAGCCCTGTACTTTAGTGTCCAACAAAATGTTACCTCATCAAATTCACGTAAAAAAAAATGGGAAACATGTTGTGCAAGTTGCAATTATTCATAAAGTCACCAATTCCAAAAAAATGCAATTGGTGGTCACTTTGAATGCCCTCGTACATGAAAGTAAAAATTGGGGCATGAACCTAGTTCTGTACTTTAGTGTCCAACAAAATGTTACTTCATCAAATTCACGTAAAAAAAAATGGGAAACATGTTGTGCAAGTTGCAATTATTCATAAAGTCATGAATTCAAAAAAAATGCAATTGGTGGTCACTTTGAATGACCTTGTACATGAAAGTAAAAATTGGGGCATGAACCTAGTTCTGTACTTTAGTGTCCAACAAAATGTTACTTCATAAAATTCACGTAAAAAAAAATGGGAAACATGTTGTGCAAGTTGCAATTATTCATAAAGTCACCAATTCCAAAAAAATGCAATTGGTGGTCACTTTCAATGCCCTCGTACATGAAACTAAAAATTGGGGCATGAACCTAGTTCTGTACTTTAGTGTCCAACAAAATGTTACTTCATCAAATTCACGTAAAAAAAAATGGGAAACATGTTGTGCAAGTTGCAATTATTCATAAAGTCATGAATTCAAAAAAAATGCAATTGGTGGTCACTTTGAATGCCCTCGTACATGAAAGTAAAAATTGGGGCATGAACCTAGCCCTGTACTTTAGTGTCCAACAAAATGTTACTTCATCAAATTCACGTAAAAAAAAAATGGGAAACATGTTGTGCAAGTTGCAATTATTCATAAAGTCACCAATTCCAAAAAAATGCAATTGGTGGTCACTTTGAATGACCTCGAACGTGAAAGTAAAAATTAGGGCATGAACCTAGCCCTGTACTTTAGTGTCCAACAAAATGTTACCTCATCAAATTCACGTAAAAAAAAATGGGAAACATGTTGTGCAAGTTGCAATTATTCATAAAGTCACCAATTCCAAAAAAATGCAATTGGTGGTCACTTTGAATGACCTCGTACATGAAAGTAAAAATTGGGGCATGAACCTAGCCCTGTACTTTAGTGTCCAACAAAATGTTACCTCATCAAATTCACGTAAAACAAAATGGGAAACATGTTGTGCAAGTTGCAATTATTCATAAAGTCATGAACTCAAAAAAAATGCAATTGGTGGTCACTTTGAATGACCTCGTACGTGAAAGTAAAAATTGGGGCATGAACCTAGCCCTGTACTTTAGTGTCCAACAAAATGTTACTTCATCAAATTCACGTAAAAAAAAATGGGAAACATGTTGTGCAAGTTGCAATTATTCATAAAGTCACCAATTCCAAAAAAATGCAATTGGTGGTCACTTTGAATGACCTCGTACGTGAAAGTAAAAATTGGGGCATGAACCTAGGCCTGTACTTTAGTGTCCAACAAAATGTTACTTCATCAAATTCACGTAAAAAAAAATGGGAAACATGTTGTGCAAGTTGCAATTATTCATAAAGTCACCAATTCCAAAAAAATGCAATTGGTGGTCACTTTAAATGCCCTCGTACGTGAAAGTAAAAATTGGGGCATGAACCTAGCCCTGTACTTTAGTGTCCAACAAAATGTTACCTCATCAAATTCACGTAAAAAAAAATGGGAAACATGTTGTGCAAGTTGCAATTATTCATAAAGTCACCAATTCCAAAAAAATGCAATTGGTGGTCACTTTGAATGCCCTCGTACATGAAAGTAAAAATTGGGGCATGAACCTAGTTCTGTACTTTAGTGTCCAACAAAATGTTACTTCATCAAATTCACGTAAAAAAAAATGGGAAACATGTTGTGCAAGTTGCAATTATTCATAAAGTCATGAATTCAAAAAAAATGCAATTGGTGGTCACTTTGAATGACCTTGTACATGAAAGTAAAAATTGGGGCATGAACCTAGTTCTGTACTTTAGTGTCCAACAAAATGTTACTTCATAAAATTCACGTAAAAAAAAATGGGAAACATGTTGTGCAAGTTGCAATTATTCATAAAGTCACCAATTCCAAAAAAATGCAATTGGTGGTCACTTTCAATGCCCTCGTACATGAAACTAAAAATTGGGGCATGAACCTAGTTCTGTACTTTAGTGTCCAACAAAATGTTACTTCATCAAATTCACGTAAAAAAAAATGGGAAACATGTTGTGCAAGTTGCAATTATTCATAAAGTCATGAATTCAAAAAAAATGCAATTGGTGGTCACTTTGAATGCCCTCGTACATGAAAGTAAAAATTGGGGCATGAACCTAGCCCTGTACTTTAGTGTCCAACAAAATGTTACCTCATCAAATTCACGTAAAAAAAAAATGGGAAACATGTTGTGCAAGTTGCAATTATTCATAAAGTCACCAATTCCAAAAAAATGCAATTGGTGGTCACTTTGAATGACCTCGAACGTGAAAGTAAAAATTAGGGCATGAACCTAGCCCTGTACTTTAGTGTCCAACAAAATGTTACCTCATCAAATTCACGTAAAAAAAAATGGGAAACATGTTGTGCAAGTTGCAATTATTCATAAAGTCACCAATTCCAAAAAAATGCAATTGGTGGTCACTTTGAATGACCTCGTACATGAAAGTAAAAATTGGGGCATGAACCTAGCCCTGTACTTTAGTGTCCAACAAAATGTTACCTCATCAAATTCACGTAAAACAAAATGGGAAACATGTTGTGCAAGTTGCAATTATTCATAAAGTCATGAACTCAAAAAAAATGCAATTGGTGGTCACTTTGAATGACCTCGTACGTGAAAGTAAAAATTGGGGCATGAACCTAGCCCTGTACTTTAGTGTCCAACAAAATGTTACTTCATCAAATTCACGTAAAAAAAAATGGGAAACATGTTGTGCAAGTTGCAATTATTCATAAAGTCACCAATTCCAAAAAAATGCAATTGGTGGTCACTTTAAATGCCCTCGTACGTGAAAGTAAAAATTGGGGCATGAACCTAGCCCTGTACTTTAGTGTCCAACAAAATGTTACCTCATCAAATTCACGTAAAAAAAAATGGGAAACATGTTGTGCAAGTTGCAATTATTCATAAAGTCACCAATTCCAAAAAAATGCAATTGGTGGTCACTTTCAATGCCCTCGTACATGAAAGTAAAAATTGGGGCATGAACCTAGTTCTGTACTTTAGTGTCCAACAAAATGTTACTTCATCAAATTCACGTAAAAAAAAATGGGAAACATGTTGTGCAAGTTGCAATTATTCATAAAGTCATGAATTCAAAAAAAATGCAATTGGTGGTCACTTTGAATGACCTTGTACATGAAAGTAAAAATTGGGGCATGAACCTAGTTCTGTACTTTAGTGTCCAACAAAATGTTACTTCATCAAATTCACGTAAAAAAAAATGGGAAACATGTTGTGCAAGTTGCAATTATTCATAAAGTCACCAATTCCAAAAAAATGCAATTGGTGGTCACTTTCAATGCCCTCGTACATGAAAGTAAAAATTGGGGCATGAACCTAGTTCTGTACTTTAGTGTCCAACAAAATGTTACTTCATCAAATTCACGTAAAAAAAAATGGGAAACATGTTGTGCAAGTTGCAATTATTCATAAAGTCACCAATTCCAAAAAAATGCAATTGGTGGTCACTTTGAATGACCTTGTACATGAAAGTAAAAATTGGGGCATGAACCTAGCCCGATACTTTAGTGTCCAACAAAATGTAACCTCATAAAATTCACGTAAAAAAAAAATGGGAAACATGTTGTGCAAGTTGCAATTATTCATAAAGTCATGAATTCAAAAAAAATGCAATTGGTGGTCACTTTGAATGACCTTGTACATGAAAGTAAAAATTGGGGCATGAACCTAGTTCTGTACTTTAGTGTCCAACAAAATGTTACTTCATCAAATTCACGTAAAAAAAAATGGGAAACATGTTGTGCAAGTTGCAATTATTCATAAAGTCACCAATTCCAAAAAAATGCAATTGGTGGTCACTTTAAATGCCCTCGTACGTGAAAGTAAAAATTGGGGCATGAACCTAGCCCTGTACTTTAGTGTCCAACAAAATGTTACCTCATCAAATTCACGTAAAAAAAAATGGGAAACATGTTGTGCAAGTTGCAATTATTCATAAAGTCACCAATTCCAAAAAAATGCAATTGGTGGTCACTTTGAATGCCCTCGTACATGAAAGTAAAAATTGGGGCATGAACCTAGTTCTGTACTTTAGTGTCCAACAAAATGTTACTTCATCAAATTCACGTAAAAAAAAATGGGAAACATGTTGTGCAAGTTGCAATTATTCATAAAGTCATGAATTCAAAAAAAATGCAATTGGTGGTCACTTTGAATGACCTTGTACATGAAAGTAAAAATTGGGGCATGAACCTAGTTCTGTACTTTAGTGTCCAACAAAATGTTACTTCATAAAATTCACGTAAAAAAAAATGGGAAACATGTTGTGCAAGTTGCAATTATTCATAAAGTCACCAATTCCAAAAAAATGCAATTGGTGGTCACTTTCAATGCCCTCGTACATGAAACTAAAAATTGGGGCATGAACCTAGTTCTGTACTTTAGTGTCCAACAAAATGTTACTTCATCAAATTCACGTAAAAAAAAATGGGAAACATGTTGTGCAAGTTGCAATTATTCATAAAGTCATGAATTCAAAAAAAATGCAATTGGTGGTCACTTTGAATGCCCTCGTACATGAAAGTAAAAATTGGGGCATGAACCTAGCCCTGTACTTTAGTGTCCAACAAAATGTTACCTCATCAAATTCACGTAAAAAAAAAATGGGAAACATGTTGTGCAAGTTGCAATTATTCATAAAGTCACCAATTCCAAAAAAATGCAATTGGTGGTCACTTTGAATGACCTCGAACGTGAAAGTAAAAATTAGGGCATGAACCTAGCCCTGTACTTTAGTGTCCAACAAAATGTTACCTCATCAAATTCACGTAAAAAAAAATGGGAAACATGTTGTGCAAGTTGCAATTATTCATAAAGTCACCAATTCCAAAAAAATGCAATTGGTGGTCACTTTGAATGACCTCGTACATGAAAGTAAAAATTGGGGCATGAACCTAGCCCTGTACTTTAGTGTCCAACAAAATGTTACCTCATCAAATTCACGTAAAACAAAATGGGAAACATGTTGTGCAAGTTGCAATTATTCATAAAGTCATGAACTCAAAAAAAATGCAATTGGTGGTCACTTTGAATGACCTCGTACGTGAAAGTAAAAATTGGGGCATGAACCTAGCCCTGTACTTTAGTGTCCAACAAAATGTTACTTCATCAAATTCACGTAAAAAAAAATGGGAAACATGTTGTGCAAGTTGCAATTATTCATAAAGTCACCAATTCCAAAAAAATGCAATTGGTGGTCACTTTAAATGCCCTCGTACGTGAAAGTAAAAATTGGGGCATGAACCTAGCCCTGTACTTTAGTGTCCAACAAAATGTTACCTCATCAAATTCACGTAAAAAAAAATGGGAAACATGTTGTGCAAGTTGCAATTATTCATAAAGTCACCAATTCCAAAAAAATGCAATTGGTGGTCACTTTCAATGCCCTCGTACATGAAAGTAAAAATTGGGGCATGAACCTAGTTCTGTACTTTAGTGTCCAACAAAATGTTACTTCATCAAATTCACGTAAAAAAAAATGGGAAACATGTTGTGCAAGTTGCAATTATTCATAAAGTCATGAATTCAAAAAAAATGCAATTGGTGGTCACTTTGAATGACCTTGTACATGAAAGTAAAAATTGGGGCATGAACCTAGTTCTGTACTTTAGTGTCCAACAAAATGTTACTTCATCAAATTCACGTAAAAAAAAATGGGAAACATGTTGTGCAAGTTGCAATTATTCATAAAGTCACCAATTCCAAAAAAATGCAATTGGTGGTCACTTTCAATGCCCTCGTACATGAAAGTAAAAATTGGGGCATGAACCTAGTTCTGTACTTTAGTGTCCAACAAAATGTTACTTCATCAAATTCACGTAAAAAAAAATGGGAAACATGTTGTGCAAGTTGCAATTATTCATAAAGTCACCAATTCCAAAAAAATGCAATTGGTGGTCACTTTGAATGACCTTGTACATGAAAGTAAAAATTGGGGCATGAACCTAGCCCGATACTTTAGTGTCCAACAAAATGTAACCTCATAAAATTCACGTAAAAAAAAAATGGGAAACATGTTGTGCAAGTTGCAATTATTCATAAAGTCATGAATTCAAAAAAAATGCAATTGGTGGTCACTTTGAATGACCTTGTACATGAAAGTAAAAATTGGGGCATGAACCTAGTTCTGTACTTTAGTGTCCAACAAAATGTTACTTCATCAAATTCACGTAAAAAAAAATGGGAAACATGTTGTGCAAGTTGCAATTATTCATAAAGTCACCAATTCCAAAAAAATGCAATTGGTGGTCACTTTAAATGCCCTCGTACATGAAAGTAAAAATTGGGGCATGAACCTAGTTCTGTACTTTAGTGTCCAACAAAATGTTACCTCATCAAATTCACGTAAAAAAAAAATGGGAAACATGTTGTGCAAGTTGCAATTATTCATAAAGTCACCAATTCCAAAAAAATGCAATTGGTGGTCACTTTCAATGACCACGTACTTGAAAGTAAAAATTGGGGCATGAACCTAGCCCTGTACTTTAGTGTCCAACAAAATGTTACCTCATCAAATTCACGTAAAAAAAAATGGGAAACATGTTGTGCAAGTTGCAATTATTCATAAAGTCATGAACTCAAAAAAAATGCAATTGGTGGTCACTTTGAATGACCTCGTACGTGAAAGTAAAAATTGGGGCATGAACCTAGCCCTGTACTTTAGTGTCCAACAAAATGTTACCTCATCAAATTCACGTAAAAAAAAATGGGAAACATGTTGTGCAAGTTGCAATTATTCATAAAGTCACCAATTCCAAAAAAATGCAATTGGTGGTCACTTTGAATGCCCTCGTACATGAAACTAAAAATTGGGGCATGAACCTAGTTCTGTACTTTAGTGTCCAACAAAATGTTACTTCATCAAATTCACGTAAAAAAAAATGGGAAACATGTTGTGCAAGTTGCAATTATTCATAAAGTCATGAATTCAAAAAAAATGCAATTGGTGGTCACTTTAAATGCCCTCGTACATGAAAGTAAAAATTGGGGCATGAACCTAGCCCTGTACTTTAGTGTCCAACAAAATGTTACCTCATCAAATTCACGTAAAAAAAAATGGGAAACATGTTGTGCAAGTTGCAATTATTCATAAAGTCATGAATTCAAAAAAAATGCAATTGGTGGTCACTTTGAATGCCCTCGTACATGAAAGTAAAAATTGGGGCATGAACCTAGCCCTGTACTTTAGTGTCCAACAAAATGTTACCTCATCAAATTCACGTAAAAAAAAAATGGGAAACATGTTGTGCAAGTTGCAATTATTCATAAAGTCACCAATTCCAAAAAAATGCAATTGGTGGTCACTTTGAATGACCTCGAACGTGAAAGTAAAAATTAGGGCATGAACCTAGCCCTGTACTTTAGTGTCCAACAAAATGTTACCTCATCAAATTCACGTAAAAAAAAATGGGAAACATGTTGTGCAAGTTGCAATTATTCATAAAGTCACCAATTCCAAAAAAATGCAATTGGTGGTCACTTTGAATGACCTCGTACATGAAAGTAAAAATTGGGGCATGAACCTAGCCCTGTACTTTAGTGTCCAACAAAATGTTACCTCATCAAATTCACGTAAAAAAAAATGGGAAACATGTTGTGCAAGTTGCAATTATTCATAAAGTCACCAATTCCAAAAAAATGCAATTGGTGGTCACTTTCAATGCCCTCGTACATGAAAGTAAAAATTGGGGCATGAACCTAGTTCTGTACTTTAGTGTCCAACAAAATGTTACTTCATCAAATTCACGTAAAAAAAAATGGGAAACATGTTGTGCAAGTTGCAATTATTCATAAAGTCATGAATTCAAAAAAAATGCAATTGGTGGTCACTTTGAATGACCTTGTACATGAAAGTAAAAATTGGGGCATGAACCTAGTTCTGTACTTTAGTGTCCAACAAAATGTTACTTCATAAAATTCACGTAAAAAAAAATGGGAAACATGTTGTGCAAGTTGCAATTATTCATAAAGTCACCAATTCCAAAAAAATGCAATTGGTGGTCACTTTCAATGCCCTCGTACATGAAACTAAAAATTGGGGCATGAACCTAGTTCTGTACTTTAGTGTCCAACAAAATGTTACTTCATCAAATTCACGTAAAAAAAAATGGGAAACATGTTGTGCAAGTTGCAATTATTCATAAAGTCATGAATTCAAAAAAAATGCAATTGGTGGTCACTTTGAATGACCTTGTACATGAAAGTAAAAATTGGGGCATGAACCTAGTTCTGTACTTTAGTGTCCAACAAAATGTTACTTCATAAAATTCACGTAAAAAAAAATGGGAAACATGTTGTGCAAGTTGCAATTATTCATAAAGTCACCAATTCAAAAAAAATGCAATTGGTGGTCACTTTCAATGCCCTCGTACATGAAACTAAAAATTGGGGCATGAACCTAGTTCTGTACTTTAGTGTCCAACAAAATGTTACTTCATCAAATTCACGTAAAAAAAAATGGGAAACATGTTGTGCAAGTTGCAATTATTCATAAAGTCACCAATTCCAAAAAAATGCAATTGGTGGTCACTTTCAATGCCCTCGTACATGAAAGTAAAAATTGGGGCATGAACCTAGTTCTGTACTTTAGTGTCCAACAAAATGTTACTTCATCAAATTCACGTAAAAAAAAATGGGAAACATGTTGTGCAAGTTGCAATTATTCATAAAGTCATGAATTCAAAAAAAATGCAATTGGTGGTCACTTTGAATGACCTTGTACATGAAAGTAAAAATTGGGGCATGAACCTAGCCCGATACTTTAGTGTCCAACAAAATGTAACCTCATAAAATTCACGTAAAAAAAAAATGGGAAACATGTTGTGCAAGTTGCAATTATTCATAAAGTCACCAATTCCAAAAAAATGCAATTGGTGGTCACTTTGAATGACCTCGAACGTGAAAGTAAAAATTAGGACATGAACCTAGTTCTGTACTTTAGTGTCCAACAAAATGTTACCTCATCAAATTCACGTAAAAAAAAATGGGAAACATGTTGTGCAAGTTGCAATTATTCATAAAGTCACCAATTCCAAAAAAATGCAATTGGTGGTCACTTTAAATGCCCTCGTACATGAAAGTAAAAATTGGGGCATGAACCTAGTTCTGTACTTTAGTGTCCAACAAAATGTTACCTCATCAAATTCACGTAAAAAAAAAATGGGAAACATGTTGTGCAAGTTGCAATTATTCATAAAGTCACCAATTCAAAAAAAATGCAATTGGTGGTCACTTTCAATGACCACGTACTTGAAAGTAAAAATTGGGGCATGAACCTAGCCCTGTACTTTAGTGTCCAACAAAATGTTACCTCATCAAATTCACGTAAAAAAAAATGGGAAACATGTTGTGCAAGTTGCAATTATTCATAAAGTCATGAACTCAAAAAAAATGCAATTGGTGGTCACTTTGAATGACCTCGTACGTGAAAGTAAAAATTGGGGCATGAACCTAGCCCTGTACTTTAGTGTCCAACAAAATGTTACCTCATCAAATTCACGTAAAAAAAAATGGGAAACATGTTGTGCAAGTTGCAATTATTCATAAAGTCACCAATTCCAAAAAAATGCAATTGGTGGTCACTTTGAATGCCCTCGTACATGAAACTAAAAATTGGGGCATGAACCTAGTTCTGTACTTTAGTGTCCAACAAAATGTTACTTCATCAAATTCACGTAAAAAAAAATGGGAAACATGTTGTGCAAGTTGCAATTATTCATAAAGTCATGAATTCAAAAAAAATGCAATTGGTGGTCACTTTAAATGCCCTCGTACATGAAAGTAAAAATTGGGGCATGAACCTAGCCCTGTACTTTAGTGTCCAACAAAATGTTACCTCATCAAATTCACGTAAAAAAAAATGGGAAACATGTTGTGCAAGTTGCAATTATTCATAAAGTCATGAATTCAAAAAAAATGCAATTGGTGGTCACTTTGAATGCCCTCGTACATGAAAGTAAAAATTGGGGCATGAACCTAGCCCTGTACTTTAGTGTCCAACAAAATGTTACCTCATCAAATTCACGTAAAAAAAAAATGGGAAACATGTTGTGCAAGTTGCAATTATTCATAAAGTCACCAATTCCAAAAAAATGCAATTGGTGGTCACTTTGAATGACCTCGAACGTGAAAGTAAAAATTAGGGCATGAACCTAGCCCTGTACTTTAGTGTCCAACAAAATGTTACCTCATCAAATTCACGTAAAAAAAAATGGGAAACATGTTGTGCAAGTTGCAATTATTCATAAAGTCACCAATTCCAAAAAAATGCAATTGGTGGTCACTTTGAATGACCTCGTACATGAAAGTAAAAATTGGGGCATGAACCTAGCCCTGTACTTTAGTGTCCAACAAAATGTTACCTCATCAAATTCACGTAAAAAAAAATGGGAAACATGTTGTGCAAGTTGCAATTATTCATAAAGTCACCAATTCCAAAAAAATGCAATTGGTGGTCACTTTCAATGCCCTCGTACATGAAAGTAAAAATTGGGGCATGAACCTAGTTCTGTACTTTAGTGTCCAACAAAATGTTACTTCATCAAATTCACGTAAAAAAAAATGGGAAACATGTTGTGCAAGTTGCAATTATTCATAAAGTCATGAATTCAAAAAAAATGCAATTGGTGGTCACTTTGAATGACCTTGTACATGAAAGTAAAAATTGGGGCATGAACCTAGTTCTGTACTTTAGTGTCCAACAAAATGTTACTTCATCAAATTCACGTAAAAAAAAATGGGAAACATGTTGTGCAAGTTGCAATTATTCATAAAGTCACCAATTCCAAAAAAATGCAATTGGTGGTCACTTTCAATGCCCTCGTACATGAAACTAAAAATTGGGGCATGAACCTAGTTCTGTACTTTAGTGTCCAACAAAATGTTACTTCATCAAATTCACGTAAAAAAAAATGGGAAACATGTTGTGCAAGTTGCAATTATTCATAAAGTCATGAATTCAAAAAAAATGCAATTGGTGGTCACTTTGAATGACCTTGTACATGAAAGTAAAAATTGGGGCATGAACCTAGCCCGATACTTTAGTGTCCAACAAAATGTAACCTCATAAAATTCACGTAAAAAAAAAATGGGAAACATGTTGTGCAAGTTGCAATTATTCATAAAGTCACCAATTCCAAAAAAATGCAATTGGTGGTCACTTTGAATGACCTCGAACGTGAAAGTAAAAATTAGGACATGAACCTAGTTCTGTACTTTAGTGTCCAACAAAATGTTACCTCATCAAATTCACGTAAAAAAAAATGGGAAACATGTTGTGCAAGTTGCAATTATTCATAAAGTCATGAACTCAAAAAAAATGCAATTGGTGGTCACTTTGAATGACCTCGTACGTTAAAGTAAAAATTGGGGCATGAACCTAGCCCTGTACTTTAGTGTCCAACAAAATGTTACCTCATCAAATTCACGTAAAAAAAAATGGGAAACATGTTGTGCAAGTTGCAATTATTCATAAAGTCACCAATTCCAAAAAAATGCAATTGGTGGTCACTTTAAATGCCCTCGTACATGAAAGTAAAAATTGGGGCATGAACCTAGCCCTGTACTTTAGTGTCCAACAAAATGTTACCTCATCAAATTCACGTAAAAAAAAATGGGAAACATGTTGTGCAAGTTGCAATTATTCATAAAGTCATGAATTCAAAAAAAATGCAATTGGTGGTCACTTTGAATGCCCTCGTACATGAAAGTAAAAATTGGGGCATGAACCTAGCCCTGTACTTTAGTGTCCAACAAAATGTTACCTCATCAAATTCACGTAAAAAAAAAATGGGAAACATGTTGTGCAAGTTGCAATTATTCATAAAGTCACCAATTCCAAAAAAATGCAATTGGTGGTCACTTTGAATGACCTCGAACGTGAAAGTAAAAATTAGGGCATGAACCTAGCCCTGTACTTTAGTGTCCAACAAAATGTTACCTCATCAAATTCACGTAAAAAAAAATGGGAAACATGTTGTGCAAGTTGCAATTATTCATAAAGTCACCAATTCCAAAAAAATGCAATTGGTGGTCACTTTGAATGACCTCGAACGTGAAAGTAAAAATTAGGACATGAACCTAGTTCTGTACTTTAGTGTCCAACAAAATGTTACCTCATCAAATTCACGTAAAAAAAAATGGGAAACATGTTGTGCAAGTTGCAATTATTCATAAAGTCACCAATTCCAAAAAAATGCAATTGGTGGTCACTTTAAATGCCCTCGTACATGAAAGTAAAAATTGGGGCATGAACCTAGTTCTGTACTTTAGTGTCCAACAAAATGTTACCTCATCAAATTCACGTAAAAAAAAAATGGGAAACATGTTGTGCAAGTTGCAATTATTCATAAAGTCACCAATTCGAAAAAAATGCAATTGGTGGTCACTTTCAATGACCACGTACTTGAAAGTAAAAATTGGGGCATGAACCTAGCCCTGTACTTTAGTGTCCAACAAAATGTTACCTCATCAAATTCACGTAAAAAAAAATGGGAAACATGTTGTGCAAGTTGCAATTATTCATAAAGTCACCAATTCCAAAAAAATGCAATTGGTGGTCACTTTAAATGCCCTCGTACATGAAAGTAAAAATTGGGGCATGAACCTAGCCCTGTACTTTAGTGTCCAACAAAATGTTACCTCATCAAATTCACGTAAAAAAAAATGGGAAACATGTTGTGCAAGTTGCAATTATTCATAAAGTCACCAATTCCAAAAAAATGCAATTGGTGGTCACTTTAAATGCCCTCGTACATGAAAGTAAAAATTGGGGCATGAACCTAGCCCTGTACTTTAGTGTCCAACAAAATGTTACCTCATCAAATTCACGTAAAAAAAAATGGGAAACATGTTGTGCAAGTTGCAATTATTCATAAAGTCATGAATTCAAAAAAAATGCAATTGGTGGTCACTTTGAATGCCCTCGTACATGAAAGTAAAAATTGGGGCATGAACCTAGCCCTGTACTTTAGTGTCCAACAAAATGTTACCTCATCAAATTCACGTAAAAAAAAAATGGGAAACATGTTGTGCAAGTTGCAATTATTCATAAAGTCACCAATTCCAAAAAAATGCAATTGGTGGTCACTTTGAATGACCTCGAACGTGAAAGTAAAAATTAGGGCATGAACCTAGCCCTGTACTTTAGTGTCCAACAAAATGTTACCTCATCAAATTCACGTAAAAAAAAATGGGAAACATGTTGTGCAAGTTGCAATTATTCATAAAGTCACCAATTCCAAAAAAATGCAATTGGTGGTCACTTTGAATGACCTCGTACATGAAAGTAAAAATTGGGGCATGAACCTAGCCCTGTACTTTAGTGTCCAACAAAATGTTACCTCATCAAATTCACGTAAAAAAAAATGGGAAACATGTTGTGCAAGTTGCAATTATTCATAAAGTCATGAACTCAAAAAAAATGCAATTGGTGGTCACTTTGAATGACCTCGTACGTGAAAGTAAAAATTGGGGCATGAACCTAGCCCTGTACTTTAGTGTCCAACAAAATGTTACCTCATCAAATTCACGTAAAAAAAAATGGGAAACATGTTGTGCAAGTTGCAATTATTCATAAAGTCACCAATTCCAAAAAAATGCAATTGGTGGTCACTTTCAATGCCCTCGTACATGAAAGTAAAAATTGGGGCATGAACCTAGCCCTGTACTTTAGTGTCCAACAAAATGTTACCTCATCAAATTCACGTAAAAAAAAATGGGAAACATGTTGTGCAAGTTGCAATTATTCATAAAGTCATGAACTCAAAAAAAATGCAATTGGTGGTCACTTTGAATGACCTTGTACATGAAAGTAAAAATTGGGGCATGAACCTAGCCCGATACTTTAGTGTCCAACAAAATGTAACCTCATAAAATTCACGTAAAAAAAAAATGGGAAACATGTTGTGCAAGTTGCAATTATTCATAAAGTCACCAATTCCAAAAAAATGCAATTGGTGGTCACTTTGAATGACCTCGAACGTGAAAGTAAAAATTAGGACATGAACCTAGTTCTGTACTTTAGTGTCCAACAAAATGTTACCTCATCAAATTCACGTAAAAAAAAATGGGAAACATGTTGTGCAAGTTGCAATTATTCATAAAGTCACCAATTCCAAAAAAATGCAATTGGTGGTCACTTTAAATGCCCTCGTACATGAAAGTAAAAATTGGGGCATGAACCTAGTTCTGTACTTTAGTGTCCAACAAAATGTTACCTCATCAAATTCACGTAAAAAAAAAATGGGAAACATGTTGTGCAAGTTGCAATTATTCATAAAGTCATGAACTCAAAAAAAATGCAATTGGTGGTCACTTTGAATGACCTCGTACGTTAAAGTAAAAATTGGGGCATGAACCTAGCCCTGTACTTTAGTGTCCAACAAAATGTTACCTCATCAAATTCACGTAAAAAAAAATGGGAAACATGTTGTGCAAGTTGCAATTATTCATAAAGTCATGAACTCAAAAAAAATGCAATTGGTGGTCACTTTGAATGACCTCGTACGTTAAAGTAAAAATTGGGGCATGAACCTAGCCCTGTACTTTAGTGTCCAACAAAATGTTACCTCATCAAATTCACGTAAAAAAAAATGGGAAACATGTTGTGCAAGTTGCAATTATTCATAAAGTCACCAATTCCAAAAAAATGCAATTGGTGGTCACTTTGAATGACCTCGTACATGAAAGTAAAAATTGGGGCATGAACCTAGTTCTATACTTTAGTGTCCAACAAAATGTTACCTCATCAAATTCACGTAAAAAAAAATGGGAAACATGTTGTGCAAGTTGCAATTATTCATAAAGTCACCAATTCCAAAAAAATGCAATTGGTGGTCACTTTAAATGCCCTCGTACATGAAAGTAAAAATTGGGGCATGAACCTAGTTCTGTACTTTAGTGTCCAACAAAATGTTACCTCATCAAATTCACGTAAAAAAAAAATGGGAAACATGTTGTGCAAGTTGCAATTATTCATAAAGTCACCAATTCCAAAAAAATGCAATTGGTGGTCACTTTGAATGACCTCGTACATGAAAGTAAAAATTGGGGCATGAACCTAGTTCTGTACTTTAGTGTCCAACAAAATGTTACCTCATCAAATTCACGTAAAAAAAAAATGGGAAACATGTTGTGCAAGTTGCAATTATTCATAAAGTCACCAATTCCAAAAAAATGCAATTGGTGGTCACTTTGAATGACCTCGAACGTGAAAGTAAAAATTAGGGCATGAACCTAGCCCTGTACTTTAGTGTCCAACAAAATGTTACCTCATCAAATTCACGTAAAAAAAAATGGGAAACATGTTGTGCAAGTTGCAATTATTCATAAAGTCACCAATTCCAAAAAAATGCAATTGGTGGTCACTTTGAATGACCTCGTACATGAAAGTAAAAATTGGGGCATGAACCTAGCCCTGTACTTTAGTGTCCAACAAAATGTTACCTCATCAAATTCACGTAAAAAAAAATGGGAAACATGTTGTGCAAGTTGCAATTATTCATAAAGTCATGAACTCAAAAAAAATGCAATTGGTGGTCACTTTGAATGACCTCGTACGTGAAAGTAAAAATTGGGGCATGAACCTAGCCCTGTACTTTAGTGTCCAACAAAATGTTACCTCATCAAATTCACGTAAAAAAAAATGGGAAACATGTTGTGCAAGTTGCAATTATTCATAAAGTCACCAATTCCAAAAAAATGCAATTGGTGGTCACTTTCAATGCCCTCGTACATGAAAGTAAAAATTGGGGCATGAACCTAGCCCTGTACTTTAGTGTCCAACAAAATGTTACCTCATCAAATTCACGTAAAAAAAAATGGGAAACATGTTGTGCAAGTTGCAATTATTCATAAAGTCATGAACTCAAAAAAAATGCAATTGGTGGTCACTTTGAATGACCTTGTACATGAAAGTAAAAATTGGGGCATGAACCTAGCCCGATACTTTAGTGTCCAACAAAATGTAACCTCATAAAATTCACGTAAAAAAAAAATGGGAAACATGTTGTGCAAGTTGCAATTATTCATAAAGTCACCAATTCCAAAAAAATGCAATTGGTGGTCACTTTGAATGACCTCGAACGTGAAAGTAAAAATTAGGACATGAACCTAGTTCTGTACTTTAGTGTCCAACAAAATGTTACCTCATCAAATTCACGTAAAAAAAAATGGGAAACATGTTGTGCAAGTTGCAATTATTCATAAAGTCACCAATTCCAAAAAAATGCAATTGGTGGTCACTTTAAATGCCCTCGTACATGAAAGTAAAAATTGGGGCATGAACCTAGTTCTGTACTTTAGTGTCCAACAAAATGTTACCTCATCAAATTCACGTAAAAAAAAAATGGGAAACATGTTGTGCAAGTTGCAATTATTCATAAAGTCATGAACTCAAAAAAAATGCAATTGGTGGTCACTTTGAATGACCTCGTACGTTAAAGTAAAAATTGGGGCATGAACCTAGCCCTGTACTTTAGTGTCCAACAAAATGTTACCTCATCAAATTCACGTAAAAAAAAATGGGAAACATGTTGTGCAAGTTGCAATTATTCATAAAGTCATGAACTCAAAAAAAATGCAATTGGTGGTCACTTTGAATGACCTCGTACGTTAAAGTAAAAATTGGGGCATGAACCTAGCCCTGTACTTTAGTGTCCAACAAAATGTTACCTCATCAAATTCACGTAAAAAAAAATGGGAAACATGTTGTGCAAGTTGCAATTATTCATAAAGTCACCAATTCCAAAAAAATGCAATTGGTGGTCACTTTGAATGACCTCGTACATGAAAGTAAAAATTGGGGCATGAACCTAGTTCTATACTTTAGTGTCCAACAAAATGTTACCTCATCAAATTCACGTAAAAAAAAATGGGAAACATGTTGTGCAAGTTGCAATTATTCATAAAGTCACCAATTCCAAAAAAATGCAATTGGTGGTCACTTTAAATGCCCTCGTACATGAAAGTAAAAATTGGGGCATGAACCTAGTTCTGTACTTTAGTGTCCAACAAAATGTTACCTCATCAAATTCACGTAAAAAAAAAATGGGAAACATGTTGTGCAAGTTGCAATTATTCATAAAGTCACCAATTCCAAAAAAATGCAATTGGTGGTCACTTTGAATGACCTCGTACATGAAAGTAAAAATTGGGGCATGAACCTAGTTCTGTACTTTAGTGTCCAACAAAATGTTACCTCATCAAATTCACGTAAAAAAAAAATGGGAAACATGTTGTGCAAGTTGCAATTATTCATAAAGTCACCAATTCCAAAAAAATGCAATTGGTGGTCACTTTGAATGACCTCGAACGTGAAAGTAAAAATTAGGGCATGAACCTAGCCCTGTACTTTAGTGTCCAACAAAATGTTACCTCATCAAATTCACGTAAAAAAAAATGGGAAACATGTTGTGCAAGTTGCAATTATTCATAAAGTCACCAATTCCAAAAAAATGCAATTGGTGGTCACTTTGAATGACCTCGTACATGAAAGTAAAAATTGGGGCATGAACCTAGCCCTGTACTTTAGTGTCCAACAAAATGTTACCTCATCAAATTCACGTAAAAAAAAATGGGAAACATGTTGTGCAAGTTGCAATTATTCATAAAGTCATGAACTCAAAAAAAATGCAATTGGTGGTCACTTTGAATGACCTCGTACGTGAAAGTAAAAATTGGGGCATGAACCTAGCCCTGTACTTTAGTGTCCAACAAAATGTTACCTCATCAAATTCACGTAAAAAAAAATGGGAAACATGTTGTGCAAGTTGCAATTATTCATAAAGTCATGAACTCAAAAAAAATGCAATTGGTGGTCACTTTGAATGACCTCGTACGTTAAAGTAAAAATTGGGGCATGAACCTAGCCCTGTACTTTAGTGTCCAACAAAATGTTACCTCATCAAATTCACGTAAAAAAAAATGGGAAACATGTTGTGCAAGTTGCAATTATTCATAAAGTCACCAATTCCAAAAAAATGCAATTGGTGGTCACTTTGAATGACCTCGTACATGAAAGTAAAAATTGGGGCATGAACCTAGTTCTATACTTTAGTGTCCAACAAAATGTTACCTCATCAAATTCACGTAAAAAAAAATGGGAAACATGTTGTGCAAGTTGCAATTATTCATAAAGTCACCAATTCCAAAAAAATGCAATTGGTGGTCACTTTAAATGCCCTCGTACATGAAAGTAAAAATTGGGGCATGAACCTAGTTCTGTACTTTAGTGTCCAACAAAATGTTACCTCATCAAATTCACGTAAAAAAAAAATGGGAAACATGTTGTGCAAGTTGCAATTATTCATAAAGTCACCAATTCCAAAAAAATGCAATTGGTGGTCACTTTGAATGACCTCGTACATGAAAGTAAAAATTGGGGCATGAACCTAGTTCTGTACTTTAGTGTCCAACAAAATGTTACCTCATCAAATTCACGTAAAAAAAAAATGGGAAACATGTTGTGCAAGTTGCAATTATTCATAAAGTCACCAATTCCAAAAAAATGCAATTGGTGGTCACTTTGAATGACCTCGAACGTGAAAGTAAAAATTAGGGCATGAACCTAGCCCTGTACTTTAGTGTCCAACAAAATGTTACCTCATCAAATTCACGTAAAAAAAAATGGGAAACATGTTGTGCAAGTTGCAATTATTCATAAAGTCACCAATTCCAAAAAAATGCAATTGGTGGTCACTTTGAATGACCTCGTACATGAAAGTAAAAATTGGGGCATGAACCTAGCCCTGTACTTTAGTGTCCAACAAAATGTTACCTCATCAAATTCACGTAAAAAAAAATGGGAAACATGTTGTGCAAGTTGCAATTATTCATAAAGTCATGAACTCAAAAAAAATGCAATTGGTGGTCACTTTGAATGACCTCGTACGTGAAAGTAAAAATTGGGGCATGAACCTAGCCCTGTACTTTAGTGTCCAACAAAATGTTACCTCATCAAATTCACGTAAAAAAAAATGGGAAACATGTTGTGCAAGTTGCAATTATTCATAAAGTCACCAATTCCAAAAAAATGCAATTGGTGGTCACTTTCAATGCCCTCGTACATGAAAGTAAAAATTGGGGCATGAACCTAGCCCTGTACTTTAGTGTCCAACAAAATGTTACCTCATCAAATTCACGTAAAAAAAAATGGGAAACATGTTGTGCAAGTTGCAATTATTCATAAAGTCATGAACTCAAAAAAAATGCAATTGGTGGTCACTTTGAATGACCTCGTACGTTAAAGTAAAAATTGGGGCATGAACCTAGCCCTGTACTTTAGTGTCCAACAAAATGTTACCTCATCAAATTCACGTAAAAAAAAATGGGAAACATGTTGTGCAAGTTGCAATTATTCATAAAGTCACCAATTCCAAAAAAATGCAATTGGTGGTCACTTTGAATGACCTCGTACATGAAAGTAAAAATTGGGGCATGAACCTAGTTCTATACTTTAGTGTCCAACAAAATGTTACCTCATCAAATTCACGTAAAAAAAAATGGGAAACATGTTGTGCAAGTTGCAATTATTCATAAAGTCACCAATTCCAAAAAAATGCAATTGGTGGTCACTTTAAATGCCCTCGTACATGAAAGTAAAAATTGGGGCATGAACCTAGTTCTGTACTTTAGTGTCCAACAAAATGTTACCTCATCAAATTCACGTAAAAAAAAAATGGGAAACATGTTGTGCAAGTTGCAATTATTCATAAAGTCACCAATTCCAAAAAAATGCAATTGGTGGTCACTTTGAATGACCTCGTACATGAAAGTAAAAATTGGGGCATGAACCTAGTTCTGTACTTTAGTGTCCAACAAAATGTTACCTCATCAAATTCACGTAAAAAAAAAATGGGAAACATGTTGTGCAAGTTGCAATTATTCATAAAGTCACCAATTCCAAAAAAATGCAATTGGTGGTCACTTTGAATGACCTCGAACGTGAAAGTAAAAATTAGGGCATGAACCTAGCCCTGTACTTTAGTGTCCAACAAAATGTTACCTCATCAAATTCACGTAAAAAAAAATGGGAAACATGTTGTGCAAGTTGCAATTATTCATAAAGTCACCAATTCCAAAAAAATGCAATTGGTGGTCACTTTGAATGACCTCGTACATGAAAGTAAAAATTGGGGCATGAACCTAGCCCTGTACTTTAGTGTCCAACAAAATGTTACCTCATCAAATTCACGTAAAAAAAAATGGGAAACATGTTGTGCAAGTTGCAATTATTCATAAAGTCATGAACTCAAAAAAAATGCAATTGGTGGTCACTTTGAATGACCTCGTACGTGAAAGTAAAAATTGGGGCATGAACCTAGCCCTGTACTTTAGTGTCCAACAAAATGTTACCTCATCAAATTCACGTAAAAAAAAATGGGAAACATGTTGTGCAAGTTGCAATTATTCATAAAGTCACCAATTCCAAAAAAATGCAATTGGTGGTCACTTTCAATGCCCTCGTACATGAAAGTAAAAATTGGGGCATGAACCTAGCCCTGTACTTTAGTGTCCAACAAAATGTTACCTCATCAAATTCACGTAAAAAAAAATGGGAAACATGTTGTGCAAGTTGCAATTATTCATAAAGTCATGAACTCAAAAAAAATGCAATTGGTGGTCACTTTGAATGACCTTGTACATGAAAGTAAAAATTGGGGCATGAACCTAGCCCGATACTTTAGTGTCCAACAAAATGTAACCTCATAAAATTCACGTAAAAAAAAAATGGGAAACATGTTGTGCAAGTTGCAATTATTCATAAAGTCACCAATTCCAAAAAAATGCAATTGGTGGTCACTTTGAATGACCTCGAACGTGAAAGTAAAAATTAGGACATGAACCTAGTTCTGTACTTTAGTGTCCAACAAAATGTTACCTCATCAAATTCACGTAAAAAAAAATGGGAAACATGTTGTGCAAGTTGCAATTATTCATAAAGTCACCAATTCCAAAAAAATGCAATTGGTGGTCACTTTAAATGCCCTCGTACATGAAAGTAAAAATTGGGGCATGAACCTAGTTCTGTACTTTAGTGTCCAACAAAATGTTACCTCATCAAATTCACGTAAAAAAAAAATGGGAAACATGTTGTGCAAGTTGCAATTATTCATAAAGTCACCAATTCGAAAAAAATGCAATTGGTGGTCACTTTCAATGACCACGTACTTGAAAGTAAAAATTGGGGCATGAACCTAGCCCTGTACTTTAGTGTCCAACAAAATGTTACCTCATCAAATTCACGTAAAAAAAAATGGGAAACATGTTGTGCAAGTTGCAATTATTCATAAAGTCATGAACTCAAAAAAAATGCAATTGGTGGTCACTTTGAATGACCTCGTACGTTAAAGTAAAAATTGGGGCATGAACCTAGCCCTGTACTTTAGTGTCCAACAAAATGTTACCTCATCAAATTCACGTAAAAAAAAATGGGAAACATGTTGTGCAAGTTGCAATTATTCATAAAGTCACCAATTCCAAAAAAATGCAATTGGTGGTCACTTTAAATGCCCTCGTACATGAAAGTAAAAATTGGGGCATGAACCTAGTTCTGTACTTTAGTGTCCAACAAAATGTTACCTCATCAAATTCACGTAAAAAAAAAATGGGAAACATGTTGTGCAAGTTGCAATTATTCATAAAGTCACCAATTCGAAAAAAATGCAATTGGTGGTCACTTTCAATGACCACGTACTTGAAAGTAAAAATTGGGGCATGAACCTAGCCCTGTACTTTAGTGTCCAACAAAATGTTACCTCATCAAATTCACGTAAAAAAAAATGGGAAACATGTTGTGCAAGTTGCAATTATTCATAAAGTCATGAACTCAAAAAAAATGCAATTGGTGGTCACTTTGAATGACCTCGTACGTTAAAGTAAAAATTGGGGCATGAACCTAGCCCTGTACTTTAGTGTCCAACAAAATGTTACCTCATCAAATTCACGTAAAAAAAAATGGGAAACATGTTGTGCAAGTTGCAATTATTCATAAAGTCACCAATTCCAAAAAAATGCAATTGGTGGTCACTTTAAATGCCCTCGTACATGAAAGTAAAAATTGGGGCATGAACCTAGCCCTGTACTTTAGTGTCCAACAAAATGTTACCTCATCAAATTCACGTAAAAAAAAATGGGAAACATGTTGTGCAAGTTGCAATTATTCATAAAGTCACCAATTCCAAAAAAATGCAATTGGTGGTCACTTTAAATGCCCTCGTACATGAAAGTAAAAATTGGGGCATGAACCTAGCCCTGTACTTTAGTGTCCAACAAAATGTTACCTCATCAAATTCACGTAAAAAAAAATGGGAAACATGTTGTGCAAGTTGCAATTATTCATAAAGTCATGAATTCAAAAAAAATGCAATTGGTGGTCACTTTGAATGCCCTCGTACATGAAAGTAAAAATTGGGGCATGAACCTAGCCCTGTACTTTAGTGTCCAACAAAATGTTACCTCATCAAATTCACGTAAAAAAAAAATGGGAAACATGTTGTGCAAGTTGCAATTATTCATAAAGTCACCAATTCCAAAAAAATGCAATTGGTGGTCACTTTGAATGACCTCGAACGTGAAAGTAAAAATTAGGGCATGAACCTAGCCCTGTACTTTAGTGTCCAACAAAATGTTACCTCATCAAATTCACGTAAAAAAAAATGGGAAACATGTTGTGCAAGTTGCAATTATTCATAAAGTCACCAATTCCAAAAAAATGCAATTGGTGGTCACTTTAAATGCCCTCGTACATGAAAGTAAAAATTGGGGCATGAACCTAGCCCTGTACTTTAGTGTCCAACAAAATGTTACCTCATCAAATTCACGTAAAAAAAAATGGGAAACATGTTGTGCAAGTTGCAATTATTCATAAAGTCATGAACTCAAAAAAAATGCAATTGGTGGTCACTTTGAATGACCTCGTACGTGAAAGTAAAAATTGGGGCATGAACCTAGCCCTGTACTTTAGTGTCCAACAAAATGTTACCTCATCAAATTCACGTAAAAAAAAATGGGAAACATGTTGTGCAAGTTGCAATTATTCATAAAGTCACCAATTCCAAAAAAATGCAATTGGTGGTCACTTTAAATGCCCTCGTACATGAAAGTAAAAATTGGGGCATGAACCTAGCCCTGTACTTTAGTGTCCAACAAAATGTTACCTCATCAAATTCACGTAAAAAAAAATGGGAAACATGTTGTGCAAGTTGCAATTATTCATAAAGTCATGAACTCAAAAAAAATGCAATTGGTGGTCACTTTGAATGACCTTGTACATGAAAGTAAAAATTGGGGCATGAACCTAGCCCGATACTTTAGTGTCCAACAAAATGTAACCTCATAAAATTCACGTAAAAAAAAAATGGGAAACATGTTGTGCAAGTTGCAATTATTCATAAAGTCACCAATTCCAAAAAAATGCAATTGGTGGTCACTTTGAATGACCTCGAACGTGAAAGTAAAAATTAGGACATGAACCTAGTTCTGTACTTTAGTGTCCAACAAAATGTTACCTCATCAAATTCACGTAAAAAAAAATGGGAAACATGTTGTGCAAGTTGCAATTATTCATAAAGTCACCAATTCCAAAAAAATGCAATTGGTGGTCACTTTAAATGCCCTCGTACATGAAAGTAAAAATTGGGGCATGAACCTAGTTCTGTACTTTAGTGTCCAACAAAATGTTACCTCATCAAATTCACGTAAAAAAAAAATGGGAAACATGTTGTGCAAGTTGCAATTATTCATAAAGTCACCAATTCGAAAAAAATGCAATTGGTGGTCACTTTCAATGACCACGTACTTGAAAGTAAAAATTGGGGCATGAACCTAGCCCTGTACTTTAGTGTCCAACAAAATGTTACCTCATCAAATTCACGTAAAAAAAAATGGGAAACATGTTGTGCAAGTTGCAATTATTCATAAAGTCATGAACTCAAAAAAAATGCAATTGGTGGTCACTTTGAATGACCTCGTACGTTAAAGTAAAAATTGGGGCATGAACCTAGCCCTGTACTTTAGTGTCCAACAAAATGTTACCTCATCAAATTCACGTAAAAAAAAATGGGAAACATGTTGTGCAAGTTGCAATTATTCATAAAGTCACCAATTCCAAAAAAATGCAATTGGTGGTCACTTTAAATGCCCTCGTACATGAAAGTAAAAATTGGGGCATGAACCTAGTTCTGTACTTTAGTGTCCAACAAAATGTTACCTCATCAAATTCACGTAAAAAAAAAATGGGAAACATGTTGTGCAAGTTGCAATTATTCATAAAGTCACCAATTCCAAAAAAATGCAATTGGTGGTCACTTTGAATGCCCTCGTACATGAAAGTAAAAATTAGGGCATGAACCTAGCCCTGTACTTTAGTGTCCAACAAAATGTTACCTCATCAAATTCACGTAAAAAAAAATGGGAAACATGTTGTGCAAGTTGCAATTATTCATAAAGTCACCAATTCCAAAAAAATGCAATTGGTGGTCACTTTGAATGACCTCGTACATGAAAGTAAAAATTGGGGCATGAACCTAGCCCTGTACTTTAGTGTCCAACAAAATGTTACCTCATCAAATTCACGTAAAAAAAAATGGGAAACATGTTGTGCAAGTTGCAATTATTCATAAAGTCATGAACTCAAAAAAAATGCAATTGGTGGTCACTTTGAATGACCTCGTACGTGAAAGTAAAAATTGGGGCATGAACCTAGCCCTGTACTTTAGTGTCCAACAAAATGTTACCTCATCAAATTCACGTAAAAAAAAATGGGAAACATGTTGTGCAAGTTGCAATTATTCATAAAGTCACCAATTCCAAAAAAATGCAATTGGTGGTCACTTTAAATGCCCTCGTACATGAAAGTAAAAATTGGGGCATGAACCTAGCCCTGTACTTTAGTGTCCAACAAAATGTTACCTCATCAAATTCACGTAAAAAAAAATGGGAAACATGTTGTGCAAGTTGCAATTATTCATAAAGTCACCAATTCCAAAAAAATGCAATTGGTGGTCACTTTAAATGCCCTCGTACATGAAAGTAAAAATTGGGGCATGAACCTAGTTCTGTACTTTAGTGTCCAACAAAATGTTACCTCATCAAATTCACGTAAAAAAAAAATGGGAAACATGTTGTGCAAGTTGCAATTATTCATAAAGTCACCAATTCCAAAAAAATGCAATTGGTGGTCACTTTGAATGCCCTCGTACATGAAAGTAAAAATTAGGGCATGAACCTAGCCCTGTACTTTAGTGTCCAACAAAATGTTACCTCATCAAATTCACGTAAAAAAAAATGGGAAACATGTTGTGCAAGTTGCAATTATTCATAAAGTCACCAATTCCAAAAAAATGCAATTGGTGGTCACTTTGAATGACCTCGTACATGAAAGTAAAAATTGGGGCATGAACCTAGCCCTGTACTTTAGTGTCCAACAAAATGTTACCTCATCAAATTCACGTAAAAAAAAATGGGAAACATGTTGTGCAAGTTGCAATTATTCATAAAGTCATGAACTCAAAAAAAATGCAATTGGTGGTCACTTTGAATGACCTCGTACGTGAAAGTAAAAATTGGGGCATGAACCTAGCCCTGTACTTTAGTGTCCAACAAAATGTTACCTCATCAAATTCACGTAAAAAAAAATGGGAAACATGTTGTGCAAGTTGCAATTATTCATAAAGTCACCAATTCCAAAAAAATGCAATTGGTGGTCACTTTAAATGCCCTCGTACATGAAAGTAAAAATTGGGGCATGAACCTAGCCCTGTACTTTAGTGTCCAACAAAATGTTACCTCATCAAATTCACGTAAAAAAAAATGGGAAACATGTTGTGCAAGTTGCAATTATTCATAAAGTCACCAATTCCAAAAAAATGCAATTGGTGGTCACTTTAAATGCCCTCGTACATGAAAGTAAAAATTGGGGCATGAACCTAGCCCTGTACTTTAGTGTCCAACAAAATGTTACCTCATCAAATTCACGTAAAAAAAAATGGGAAACATGTTGTGCAAGTTGCAATTATTCATAAAGTCACCAATTCCAAAAAAATGCAATTGGTGGTCACTTTGAATGCCCTCGTACATGAAAGTAAAAATTGGGGCATGAACCTAGTTCTCTACTTTAGTGTCCAACAAAATGTTACTTCATCAAATTCACGTAAAAAAAAATGGGAAACATGTTGTGCAAGTTGCAATTATTCATAAAGTCATGAATTCAAAAAAAATGCAATTGGTGGTCACTTTGAATGCCCTCGTACATGAAAGTAAAAATTGGGGCATGAACCTAGCCCTGTACTTTAGTGTCCAACAAAATGTTACCTCATCAAATTCACGTAAAAAAAAATGGGAAACATGTTGTGCAAGTTGCAATTATTCATAAAGTCATGAACTCAAAAAAAATGCAATTGGTGGTCACTTTGAATGACCTCGTACGTGAAAGTAAAAATTGGGGCATGAACCTAGCCCTGTACTTTAGTGTCCAACAAAATGTTACCTCATCAAATTCACGTAAAAAAAAATGGGAAACATGTTGTGCAAGTTGCAATTATTCATAAAGTCACCAATTCCAAAAAAATGCAATTGGTGGTCACTTTCAATGCCCTCGTACATGAAAGTAAAAATTGGGGCATGAACCTAGCCCTGTACTTTAGTGTCCAACAAAATGTTACCTCATCAAATTCACGTAAAAAAAAATGGGAAACATGTTGTGCAAGTTGCAATTATTCATAAAGTCACCAATTCCAAAAAAATGCAATTGGTGGTCACTTTAAATGCCCTCGTACATGAAAGTAAAAATTGGGGCATGAACCTAGCCCTGTACTTTAGTGTCCAACAAAATGTTACCTCATCAAATTCACGTAAAAAAAAATGGGAAACATGTTGTGCAAGTTGCAATTATTCATAAAGTCACCAATTCCAAAAAAATGCAATTGGTGGTCACTTTGAATGACCTCGTACATGAAAGTAAAAATTGGGGCATGAACCTAGCCCTGTACTTTAGTGTCCAACAAAATGTTACCTCATCAAATTCACGTAAAAAAAAATGGGAAACATGTTGTGCAAGTTGCAATTATTCATAAAGTCACCAATTCCAAAAAAATGCAATTGGTGGTCACTTTGAATGACCTCGTACATGAAAGTAAAAATTGGGGCATGAACCTAGCCCTGTACTTTAGTGTCCAACAAAATGTTACCTCATCAAATTCACGTAAAAAAAAATGGGAAACATGTTGTGCAAGTTGCAATTATTCATAAAGTCATGAACTCAAAAAAAATGCAATTGGTGGTCACTTTGAATGACCTCGTACGTGAAAGTAAAAATTGGGGCATGAACCTAGCCCTGTACTTTAGTGTCCAACAAAATGTTACCTCATCAAATTCACGTAAAAAAAAATGGGAAACATGTTGTGCAAGTTGCAATTATTCATAAAGTCACCAATTCCAAAAAAATGCAATTGGTGGTCACTTTAAATGCCCTCGTACATGAAAGTAAAAATTGGGGCATGAACCTAGCCCTGTACTTTAGTGTCCAACAAAATGTTACCTCATCAAATTCACGTAAAAAAAAATGGGAAACATGTTGTGCAAGTTGCAATTATTCATAAAGTCACCAATTCCAAAAAAATGCAATTGGTGGTCACTTTAAATGCCCTCGTACATGAAAGTAAAAATTGGGGCATGAACCTAGCCCTGTACTTTAGTGTCCAACAAAATGTTACCTCATCAAATTCACGTAAAAAAAAATGGGAAACATGTTGTGCAAGTTGCAATTATTCATAAAGTCACCAATTCCAAAAAAATGCAATTGGTGGTCACTTTGAATGCCCTCGTACATGAAAGTAAAAATTGGGGCATGAACCTAGTTCTGTACTTTAGTGTCCAACAAAATGTTACTTCATCAAATTCACGTAAAAAAAAATGGGAAACATGTTGTGCAAGTTGCAATTATTCATAAAGTCATGAATTCAAAAAAAATGCAATTGGTGGTCACTTTGAATGCCCTCGTACATGAAAGTAAAAATTGGGGCATGAACCTAGCCCTGTACTTTAGTGTCCAACAAAATGTTACCTCATCAAATTCACGTAAAAAAAAATGGGAAACATGTTGTGCAAGTTGCAATTATTCATAAAGTCATGAACTCAAAAAAAATGCAATTGGTGGTCACTTTGAATGACCTCGTACGTGAAAGTAAAAATTGGGGCATGAACCTAGCCCTGTACTTTAGTGTCCAACAAAATGTTACCTCATCAAATTCACGTAAAAAAAAATGGGAAACATGTTGTGCAAGTTGCAATTATTCATAAAGTCACCAATTCCAAAAAAATGCAATTGGTGGTCACTTTAAATGCCCTCGTACATGAAAGTAAAAATTGGGGCATGAACCTAGCCCTGTACTTTAGTGTCCAACAAAATGTTACCTCATCAAATTCACGTAAAAAAAAATGGGAAACATGTTGTGCAAGTTGCAATTATTCATAAAGTCACCAATTCCAAAAAAATGCAATTGGTGGTCACTTTAAATGCCCTCGTACATGAAAGTAAAAATTGGGGCATGAACCTAGCCCTGTACTTTAGTGTCCAACAAAATGTTACCTCATCAAATTCACGTAAAAAAAAATGGGAAACATGTTGTGCAAGTTGCAATTATTCATAAAGTCACCAATTCCAAAAAAATGCAATTGGTGGTCACTTTGAATGCCCTCGTACATGAAAGTAAAAATTGGGGCATGAACCTAGTTCTGTACTTTAGTGTCCAACAAAATGTTACTTCATCAAATTCACGTAAAAAAAAATGGGAAACATGTTGTGCAAGTTGCAATTATTCATAAAGTCATGAATTCAAAAAAAATGCAATTGGTGGTCACTTTGAATGCCCTCGTACATGAAAGTAAAAATTGGGGCATGAACCTAGCCCTGTACTTTAGTGTCCAACAAAATGTTACCTCATCAAATTCACGTAAAAAAAAATGGGAAACATGTTGTGCAAGTTGCAATTATTCATAAAGTCATGAACTCAAAAAAAATGCAATTGGTGGTCACTTTGAATGACCTCGTACGTGAAAGTAAAAATTGGGGCATGAACCTAGCCCTGTACTTTAGTGTCCAACAAAATGTTACCTCATCAAATTCACGTAAAAAAAAATGGGAAACATGTTGTGCAAGTTGCAATTATTCATAAAGTCACCAATTCCAAAAAAATGCAATTGGTGGTCACTTTAAATGCCCTCGTACATGAAAGTAAAAATTGGGGCATGAACCTAGCCCTGTACTTTAGTGTCCAACAAAATGTTACCTCATCAAATTCACGTAAAAAAAAATGGGAAACATGTTGTGCAAGTTGCAATTATTCATAAAGTCACCAATTCCAAAAAAATGCAATTGGTGGTCACTTTAAATGCCCTCGTACATGAAAGTAAAAATTGGGGCATGAACCTAGCCCTGTACTTTAGTGTCCAACAAAATGTTACCTCATCAAATTCACGTAAAAAAAAATGGGAAACATGTTGTGCAAGTTGCAATTATTCATAAAGTCACCAATTCCAAAAAAATGCAATTGGTGGTCACTTTGAATGCCCTCGTACATGAAAGTAAAAATTGGGGCATGAACCTAGTTCTGTACTTTAGTGTCCAACAAAATGTTACTTCATCAAATTCACGTAAAAAAAAATGGGAAACATGTTGTGCAAGTTGCAATTATTCATAAAGTCATGAATTCAAAAAAAATGCAATTGGTGGTCACTTTGAATGCCCTCGTACATGAAAGTAAAAATTGGGGCATGAACCTAGCCCTGTACTTTAGTGTCCAACAAAATGTTACCTCATCAAATTCACGTAAAAAAAAATGGGAAACATGTTGTGCAAGTTGCAATTATTCATAAAGTCATGAATTCAAAAAAAATGCAATTGGTGGTCACTTTGAATGACCTCGTACGTGAAAGTAAAAATTGGGGCATGAACCTAGCCCTGTACTTTAGTGTCCAACAAAATGTTACCTCATCAAATTCACGTAAAAAAAAATGGGAAACATGTTGTGCAAGTTGCAATTATTCATAAAGTCACCAATTCCAAAAAAATGCAATTGGTGGTCACTTTAAATGCCCTCGTACATGAAAGTAAAAATTGGGGCATGAACCTAGCCCTGTACTTTAGTGTCCAACAAAATGTTACCTCATCAAATTCACGTAAAAAAAAATGGGAAACATGTTGTGCAAGTTGCAATTATTCATAAAGTCACCAATTCCAAAAAAATGCAATTGGTGGTCACTTTGAATGACCTCGTACATGAAAGTAAAAATTGGGGCATGAACCTAGCCCTGTACTTTAGTGTCCAACAAAATGTTACCTCATCAAATTCACGTAAAAAAAAATGGGAAACATGTTGTGCAAGTTGCAATTATTCATAAAGTCATGAACTCAAAAAAAATGCAATTGGTGGTCACTTTGAATGACCTCGTACGTGAAAGTAAAAATTGGGGCATGAACCTAGCCCTGTACTTTAGTGTCCAACAAAATGTTACCTCATCAAATTCACGTAAAAAAAAATGGGAAACATGTTGTGCAAGTTGCAATTATTCATAAAGTCACCAATTCCAAAAAAATGCAATTGGTGGTCACTTTAAATGCCCTCGTACATGAAAGTAAAAATTGGGGCATGAACCTAGCCCTGTACTTTAGTGTCCAACAAAATGTTACCTCATCAAATTCACGTAAAAAAAAGGGTTTAGGGTTTAGGGTTTAGGGTTTAGGGTTTAGGGTTTAGGGTTTAGGGTTTAGGGTTTAGGGTTTAGGGTTTTAGGGTTTAGGGTTTAGGGTTTAGGGTTTAGGGTTTAGGGTTTAGGGTTTAGGGTTTAGGGTTTAGGGTTTAGGGTTTAGGGTTTAGGGTTTAGGGTTTAGGGTTTAGGGTTTAGGGTTTAGGGTTTAGGGTTTAGGGTTTAGGGTTTAGGGTTTAGGGTTTAGGGTTTAGGGTTTAGGGTTTAGGGTTTAGGGTTTAGGGTTTAGGGTTTAGGGTTTAGGGTTTAGGGTT
>CATNNA010000077.1:30000-32500 GCA_950106755.1 Climacium dendroides
GAATGGAATGGAATGGAATGGATAAGTGCAAGTCCAAAAAATATGGGGAGTAATAAACCGGGAGCCCAAATTATTTCTTTGAATGAAATGGAATGGAATGGAATGAATTGGAATGAAATGGAATGGAATGGAATGGATAAGTGCAAGTCCAAAAAATATGGGGAGTAATAAACCGGGAGCCCAAATTATTTCTTTGAATGAAATGGAATGGAATGGAATGAATTGGAATGAAATGGAATGGAATGGAATGGATAAGTGCAAGTCCAAAAAATATGGGGAGTAATAAACCGGGAGCCCAAATTATTTCTTTGAATGAAATGGAATGGATAAGTGCAAGTCCAAAAAATATGGGGAGTAATAAACCGGGAGCCCAAATTATTTCTTTGAATGAAATGGAATGAATTGGAATGGAATGGAATGGATAAGTGCAAGTCCAAAAAATATGGGGAGTAATAAACCGGGAGCCCAAATTATTTCTTTGAATGAAATGGAATGAATTGGAATGGAATGGAATGGATAAGTGCAAGTCCAAAAAATATGGGGAGTAATAAACCGGGAGCCCAAATTATTTCTTTGAATGAAATGGAATGGAATGGAATGAATTGGAATGAAATGGAATGGAATGGAATGAATTGGAATGAAATGGAATGGAATGGAATGGATAAGTGCAAGTCCAAAAAATATGGGGAGTAATAAACCGGGAGCCCAAATTATTTCTTTGAATGAAATGGAATGAATTGGAATGAAATGGAATGGAATGGAATGGATAAGTGCAAGTCCAAAAAATATGGGGAGTAATAAACCGGGAGCCCAAATTATTTCTTTGAATGAAATGGAATGAATTGGAATGAAATGGAATGGAATGGAATGGATAAGTGCAAGTCCAAAAAATATGGGGAGTAATAAACCGGGAGCCCAAATTATTTCTTTGAATGAAATGGAATGGAATGGAATGAATTGGAATGAAATGGAATGGAATGGAATGGATAAGTGCAAGTCCAAAAAATATGGGGAGTAATAAACCGGGAGCCCAAATTATTTCTTTGAATGAAATGGAATGGATAAGTGCAAGTCCAAAAAATATGGGGAGTAATAAACCGGGAGCCCAAATTATTTCTTTGAATGAAATGGAATGAATTGGAATGGAATGGAATGGATAAGTGCAAGTCCAAAAAATATGGGGAGTAATAAACCGGGAGCCCAAATTATTTCTTTGAATGAAATGGAATGAATTGGAATGGAATGGAATGGATAAGTGCAAGTCCAAAAAATATGGGGAGTAATAAACCGGGAGCCCAAATTATTTCTTTGAATGAAATGGAATGAATTGGAATGGAATGGAATGGATAAGTGCAAGTCCAAAAAATATGGGGAGTAATAAACCGGGAGCCCAAATTATTTCTTTGAATGAAATGGAATGGAATGGAATGAATTGGAATGAAATGGAATGGAATGGAATGAATTGGAATGAAATGGAATGGAATGGAATGGATAAGTGCAAGTCCAAAAAATATGGGGAGTAATAAACCGGGAGCCCAAATTATTTCTTTGAATGAAATGGAATGAATTGGAATGAAATGGAATGGAATGGAATGGATAAGTGCAAGTCCAAAAAATATGGGGAGTAATAAACCGGGAGCCCAAATTATTTCTTTGAATGAAATGGAATGAATTGGAATGAAATGGAATGGAATGGAATGGATAAGTGCAAGTCCAAAAAATATGGGGAGTAATAAACCGGGAGCCCAAATTATTTCTTTGAATGAAATGGAATGGAATGGAATGAATTGGAATGAAATGGAATGGAATGGAATGGATAAGTGCAAGTCCAAAAAATATGGGGAGTAATAAACCGGGAGCCCAAATTATTTCTTTGAATGAAATGGAATGGATAAGTGCAAGTCCAAAAAATATGGGGAGTAATAAACCGGGAGCCCAAATTATTTCTTTGAATGAAATGGAATGAATTGGAATGGAATGGAATGGATAAGTGCAAGTCCAAAAAATATGGGGAGTAATAAACCGGGAGCCCAAATTATTTCTTTGAATGAAATGGAATGGAATGGAATGAATTGGAATGAAATGGAATGGAATGGAATGGATAAGTGCAAGTCCAAAAAATATGGGGAGTAATAAACCGGGAGCCCAAATTATTTCTTTGAATGAAATGGAATGAATTGGAATGAAATGGAATGGAATGGAATGGATAAGTGCAAGTCCAAAAAATATGGGGAGTAATAAACCGGGAGCCCAAATTATTTCTTTGAATGAAATGGAATGGAATGGAATGAATTGGAATGAAATGGAATGGAATGGAATGGATAAGTGCAAGTCCAAAAAATATGGGGAGTAATAAACCGGGAGCCCAAATTATTTCTTTGAATGATTGGAAATCTGAAAGTGCAGTGAATTTTATGGAAATCTGAGAGTGCAGAAAAATTATACTGTCTGTGTCGAGAGCTGGGACAAGCAGCGGGAGTCGGGACAAGCAGCGGGAGTG
>CATNNA010000077.1:42500-45000 GCA_950106755.1 Climacium dendroides
ATTATTTCTTTGAATGAAATGGAATGGAATGGAATGAATTGGAATGAAATGGAATGGAATGGAATGGATAAGTGCAAGTCCAAAAAATATGGGGAGTAATAAACCGGGAGCCCAAATTATTTCTTTGAATGAAATGGAATGGATAAGTGCAAGTCCAAAAAATATGGGGAGTAATAAACCGGGAGCCCAAATTATTTCTTTGAATGAAATGGAATGAATTGGAATGGAATGGAATGGATAAGTGCAAGTCCAAAAAATATGGGGAGTAATAAACCGGGAGCCCAAATTATTTCTTTGAATGAAATGGAATGAATTGGAATGGAATGGAATGGATAAGTGCAAGTCCAAAAAATATGGGGAGTAATAAACCGGGAGCCCAAATTATTTCTTTGAATGAAATGGAATGAATTGGAATGGAATGGAATGGATAAGTGCAAGTCCAAAAAATATGGGGAGTAATAAACCGGGAGCCCAAATTATTTCTTTGAATGAAATGGAATGGAATGGAATGAATTGGAATGAAATGGAATGGAATGGAATGAATTGGAATGAAATGGAATGGAATGGAATGGATAAGTGCAAGTCCAAAAAATATGGGGAGTAATAAACCGGGAGCCCAAATTATTTCTTTGAATGAAATGGAATGAATTGGAATGAAATGGAATGGAATGGAATGGATAAGTGCAAGTCCAAAAAATATGGGGAGTAATAAACCGGGAGCCCAAATTATTTCTTTGAATGAAATGGAATGAATTGGAATGAAATGGAATGGAATGGAATGGATAAGTGCAAGTCCAAAAAATATGGGGAGTAATAAACCGGGAGCCCAAATTATTTCTTTGAATGAAATGGAATGGAATGGAATGAATTGGAATGAAATGGAATGGAATGGAATGGATAAGTGCAAGTCCAAAAAATATGGGGAGTAATAAACCGGGAGCCCAAATTATTTCTTTGAATGAAATGGAATGGATAAGTGCAAGTCCAAAAAATATGGGGAGTAATAAACCGGGAGCCCAAATTATTTCTTTGAATGAAATGGAATGAATTGGAATGGAATGGAATGGATAAGTGCAAGTCCAAAAAATATGGGGAGTAATAAACCGGGAGCCCAAATTATTTCTTTGAATGAAATGGAATGGAATGGAATGAATTGGAATGAAATGGAATGGAATGGAATGGATAAGTGCAAGTCCAAAAAATATGGGGAGTAATAAACCGGGAGCCCAAATTATTTCTTTGAATGAAATGGAATGAATTGGAATGAAATGGAATGGAATGGAATGGATAAGTGCAAGTCCAAAAAATATGGGGAGTAATAAACCGGGAGCCCAAATTATTTCTTTGAATGAAATGGAATGGAATGGAATGAATTGGAATGAAATGGAATGGAATGGAATGGATAAGTGCAAGTCCAAAAAATATGGGGAGTAATAAACCGGGAGCCCAAATTATTTCTTTGAATGATTGGAAATCTGAAAGTGCAGTGAATTTTATGGAAATCTGAGAGTGCAGAAAAATTATACTGTCTGTGTCGAGAGCTGGGACAAGCAGCGGGAGTCGGGACAAGCAGCGGGAGTGGTGGGGTGACGGGAGTTGGAGGCGTGGCGCCGTGGCGGGAGTCGGGAGTAGCGGCGGGACTTGGAAAAAAATTGAAGGAATCAACTCCAGGGTGCCGGGAGCCCACCTGAGGAGAGGAAATGCCAACACTTGGAAATAATTGGTGTGTGCCGGGAGTGACGGCGTGGCGGGAGTGAGGGCGTGGCGGGCGTGGTGACGGGAGTTGGAGGCGTGGCGCCGTGGCGGGAGTCGGGAGTCGGGACAAGCAGCGGGACTTGGAAAGAAAATCAAGGATACAACTCCAGGGTGCCGGGAGCCCACCTGAGGAGAGGAAATCCCAACACTTAGAAAAAATTGGCATGTGCCGGGAGTGCCGGGGTGGCGGGAGTGAGGGCGTGACGGGCGTGGTGACGGGAGTTGGAGGCGTGGCGCCGTGGCGGGAGTCGGGACAAGCTGCGGGAGTCGGGACAGGCAGCGGGAGTCGGGAGTAGGCGCGGGGAGTGACGGAGTGAGGGCGTGACGGGCGTGGTGACGGGAGTTGGAGGCGTGGCGCCGTGGCGGGAGTCGGGACAAGCAGCGGGAGTCGGGACAGGCAGCGGGAGTCGGGAGTAGGCGCGGGGAGTGACGGAGTGAGGGCGTGACGGGCGTGGTGACGGGAGTTGGAGGCGTGACGGCGTAGCGGGAGTCGGGACCAGGAGCGGCATGACTTAGGGTGGTCTTCCACAAATTTGCTATCAGGTTTGGTTCTTTGACACAGGACGGGGGGGCCTGCCGAATCCCACAGAGAGTACTATGTGGGGGAAGGGTTCCTCCGGGATCCGCTGCTACCTTTCACGGGACCCTCAGGGAAAGCGAGGCGGGGTGTGCGCTGTGGTGCCTACGGGTGCCCACGTATCTCCTTTAGCGTATTTTTCGCCTAGTACTGATGGGATTGAAACGT
>CATNNA010000078.1:15000-17500 GCA_950106755.1 Climacium dendroides
AGCCCAAATTATTTCTTTGAATGAAATGGAATGAATTGGAATGGAATGGAATGGATAAGTGCAAGTCCAAAAAATATGGGGAGTAATAAACCGGGAGCCCAAATTATTTCTTTGAATGAAATGGAATGAATTGGAATGGAATGGAATGGATAAGTGCAAGTCCAAAAAATATGGGGAGTAATAAACCGGGAGCCCAAATTATTTCTTTGAATGAAATGGAATGGAATGGAATGAATTGGAATGAAATGGAATGGAATGGAATGAATTGGAATGAAATGGAATGGAATGGAATGGATAAGTGCAAGTCCAAAAAATATGGGGAGTAATAAACCGGGAGCCCAAATTATTTCTTTGAATGAAATGGAATGAATTGGAATGAAATGGAATGGAATGGAATGGATAAGTGCAAGTCCAAAAAATATGGGGAGTAATAAACCGGGAGCCCAAATTATTTCTTTGAATGAAATGGAATGAATTGGAATGAAATGGAATGGAATGGAATGGATAAGTGCAAGTCCAAAAAATATGGGGAGTAATAAACCGGGAGCCCAAATTATTTCTTTGAATGAAATGGAATGGAATGGAATGAATTGGAATGAAATGGAATGGAATGGAATGGATAAGTGCAAGTCCAAAAAATATGGGGAGTAATAAACCGGGAGCCCAAATTATTTCTTTGAATGAAATGGAATGGATAAGTGCAAGTCCAAAAAATATGGGGAGTAATAAACCGGGAGCCCAAATTATTTCTTTGAATGAAATGGAATGAATTGGAATGGAATGGAATGGATAAGTGCAAGTCCAAAAAATATGGGGAGTAATAAACCGGGAGCCCAAATTATTTCTTTGAATGAAATGGAATGGAATGGAATGAATTGGAATGAAATGGAATGGAATGGAATGGATAAGTGCAAGTCCAAAAAATATGGGGAGTAATAAACCGGGAGCCCAAATTATTTCTTTGAATGAAATGGAATGAATTGGAATGAAATGGAATGGAATGGAATGGATAAGTGCAAGTCCAAAAAATATGGGGAGTAATAAACCGGGAGCCCAAATTATTTCTTTGAATGAAATGGAATGGAATGGAATGAATTGGAATGAAATGGAATGGAATGGAATGGATAAGTGCAAGTCCAAAAAATATGGGGAGTAATAAACCGGGAGCCCAAATTATTTCTTTGAATGATTGGAAATCTGAAAGTGCAGTGAATTTTATGGAAATCTGAGAGTGCAGAAAAATTATACTGTCTGTGTCGAGAGCTGGGACAAGCAGCGGGAGTCGGGACAAGCAGCGGGAGTGGTGGGGTGACGGGAGTTGGAGGCGTGGCGCCGTGGCGGGAGTCGGGAGTAGCGGCGGGACTTGGAAAAAAATTGAAGGAATCAACTCCAGGGTGCCGGGAGCCCACCTGAGGAGAGGAAATGCCAACACTTGGAAATAATTGGTGTGTGCCGGGAGTGACGGCGTGGCGGGAGTGAGGGCGTGGCGGGCGTGGTGACGGGAGTTGGAGGCGTGGCGCCGTGGCGGGAGTCGGGAGTCGGGACAAGCAGCGGGACTTGGAAAGAAAATCAAGGATACAACTCCAGGGTGCCGGGAGCCCACCTGAGGAGAGGAAATCCCAACACTTAGAAAAAATTGGCATGTGCCGGGAGTGCCGGGGTGGCGGGAGTGAGGGCGTGACGGGCGTGGTGACGGGAGTTGGAGGCGTGGCGCCGTGGCGGGAGTCGGGACAAGCTGCGGGAGTCGGGACAGGCAGCGGGAGTCGGGAGTAGGCGCGGGGAGTGACGGAGTGAGGGCGTGACGGGCGTGGTGACGGGAGTTGGAGGCGTGGCGCCGTGGCGGGAGTCGGGACAAGCAGCGGGAGTCGGGACAGGCAGCGGGAGTCGGGAGTAGGCGCGGGGAGTGACGGAGTGAGGGCGTGACGGGCGTGGTGACGGGAGTTGGAGGCGTGACGGCGTAGCGGGAGTCGGGACCAGGAGCGGCATGACTTAGGGTGGTCTTCCACAAATTTGCTATCAGGTTTGGTTCTTTGACACAGGACGGGGGGGCCTGCCGAATCCCACAGAGAGTACTATGTGGGGGAAGGGTTCCTCCGGGATCCGCTGCTACCTTTCACGGGACCCTCAGGGAAAGCGAGGCGGGGTGTGCGCTGTGGTGCCTACGGGTGCCCACGTATCTCCTTTAGCGTATTTTTCGCCTAGTACTGATGGGATTGAAACGTGAGTGGTGGTAGCGGGTGTCCCGGGGGTGTGATTCGCTTTGCGAAAGCTTGGGAGAACGAAAGTTTGAGGCTAGATTTTTTGTGCGATGGGAAGCCCGGCGCCGCCGTGCTCTTGGTTCAAGTGTGTCCCGGTCCGCGTGTCGGCAGTGCGAAGGGAGCGAGGTGCTGAAGACTCCCCCGAAGCGATTAGCGTCCTGCTTCATTGCCAGGGCCTCTGTTCGTTAGGGAAGGAAGCGCTTAGCGATGAATACTGATGCCTGGGACCATCCGCGACGATA
>CATNNA010000079.1:2500-5000 GCA_950106755.1 Climacium dendroides
TCACTCCCCGCGCCTACTCCCGACTCCCGCTGCCTGTCCCGACTCCCGCAGCTTGTCCCGACTCCCGCCACGGCGCCACGCCTCCAACTCCCGTCACCACGCCCGTCACGCCCTCACTCCCGCCACCCCGGCACTCCCGGCACATGCCAATTTTTTCTAAGTGTTGGGATTTCCTCTCCTCAGGTGGGCTCCCGGCACCCTGGAGTTGTATCCTTGATTTTCTTTCCAAGTCCCGCTGCTTGTCCCGACTCCCGACTCCCGCCACGGCGCCACGCCTCCAACTCCCGTCACCACGCCCGCCACGCCCTCACTCCCGCCACGCCGTCACTCCCGGCACACACCAATTATTTCCAAGTGTTGGCATTTCCTCTCCTCAGGTGGGCTCCCGGCACCCTGGAGTTGATTCCTTCAATTTTTTTCCAAGTCCCGCCGCTACTCCCGACTCCCGCCACGGCGCCACGCCTCCAACTCCCGTCACCCCACCACTCCCGCTGCTTGTCCCGACTCCCGCTGCTTGTCCCAGCTCTCGACACAGACAGTATAATTTTTCTGCACTCTCAGATTTCCATAAAATTCACTGCACTTTCAGATTTCCAATCATTCAAAGAAATAATTTGGGCTCCCGGTTTATTACTCCCCATATTTTTTGGACTTGCACTTATCCATTCCATTCCATTCCATTTCATTCCAATTCATTCCATTCCATTCCATTTCATTCAAAGAAATAATTTGGGCTCCCGGTTTATTACTCCCCATATTTTTTGGACTTGCACTTATCCATTCCATTCCATTCCATTTCATTCCAATTCATTCCATTTCATTCAAAGAAATAATTTGGGCTCCCGGTTTATTACTCCCCATATTTTTTGGACTTGCACTTATCCATTCCATTCCATTCCATTTCATTCCAATTCATTCCATTCCATTCCATTTCATTCAAAGAAATAATTTGGGCTCCCGGTTTATTACTCCCCATATTTTTTGGACTTGCACTTATCCATTCCATTCCATTCCAATTCATTCCATTTCATTCAAAGAAATAATTTGGGCTCCCGGTTTATTACTCCCCATATTTTTTGGACTTGCACTTATCCATTCCATTTCATTCAAAGAAATAATTTGGGCTCCCGGTTTATTACTCCCCATATTTTTTGGACTTGCACTTATCCATTCCATTCCATTCCATTTCATTCCAATTCATTCCATTCCATTCCATTTCATTCAAAGAAATAATTTGGGCTCCCGGTTTATTACTCCCCATATTTTTTGGACTTGCACTTATCCATTCCATTCCATTCCATTTCATTCCAATTCATTCCATTTCATTCAAAGAAATAATTTGGGCTCCCGGTTTATTACTCCCCATATTTTTTGGACTTGCACTTATCCATTCCATTCCATTCCATTTCATTCCAATTCATTCCATTTCATTCAAAGAAATAATTTGGGCTCCCGGTTTATTACTCCCCATATTTTTTGGACTTGCACTTATCCATTCCATTCCATTCCATTTCATTCCAATTCATTCCATTCCATTCCATTTCATTCCAATTCATTCCATTCCATTCCATTTCATTCAAAGAAATAATTTGGGCTCCCGGTTTATTACTCCCCATATTTTTTGGACTTGCACTTATCCATTCCATTCCATTCCAATTCATTCCATTTCATTCAAAGAAATAATTTGGGCTCCCGGTTTATTACTCCCCATATTTTTTGGACTTGCACTTATCCATTCCATTCCATTCCAATTCATTCCATTTCATTCAAAGAAATAATTTGGGCTCCCGGTTTATTACTCCCCATATTTTTTGGACTTGCACTTATCCATTCCATTCCATTCCAATTCATTCCATTTCATTCAAAGAAATAATTTGGGCTCCCGGTTTATTACTCCCCATATTTTTTGGACTTGCACTTATCCATTCCATTTCATTCAAAGAAATAATTTGGGCTCCCGGTTTATTACTCCCCATATTTTTTGGACTTGCACTTATCCATTCCATTCCATTCCATTTCATTCCAATTCATTCCATTCCATTCCATTTCATTCAAAGAAATAATTTGGGCTCCCGGTTTATTACTCCCCATATTTTTTGGACTTGCACTTATCCATTCCATTCCATTCCATTTCATTCCAATTCATTCCATTTCATTCAAAGAAATAATTTGGGCTCCCGGTTTATTACTCCCCATATTTTTTGGACTTGCACTTATCCATTCCATTCCATTCCATTTCATTCCAATTCATTCCATTTCATTCAAAGAAATAATTTGGGCTCCCGGTTTATTACTCCCCATATTTTTTGGACTTGCACTTATCCATTCCATTCCATTCCATTTCATTCCAATTCATTCCATTCCATTCCATTTCATTCCAATTCATTCCATTCCATTCCATTTCATTCAAAGAAATAATTTGGGCTCCCGGTTTATTACTCCCCATATTTTTTGGACTTGCACTTATCCATTCCATTCCATTCCAATTCATTCCATTTCA
>CATNNA010000079.1:15000-17500 GCA_950106755.1 Climacium dendroides
ATTCCATTCCATTTCATTCAAAGAAATAATTTGGGCTCCCGGTTTATTACTCCCCATATTTTTTGGACTTGCACTTATCCATTCCATTCCATTCCAATTCATTCCATTTCATTCAAAGAAATAATTTGGGCTCCCGGTTTATTACTCCCCATATTTTTTGGACTTGCACTTATCCATTCCATTTCATTCAAAGAAATAATTTGGGCTCCCGGTTTATTACTCCCCATATTTTTTGGACTTGCACTTATCCATTCCATTCCATTCCATTTCATTCCAATTCATTCCATTCCATTCCATTTCATTCAAAGAAATAATTTGGGCTCCCGGTTTATTACTCCCCATATTTTTTGGACTTGCACTTATCCATTCCATTCCATTCCATTTCATTCCAATTCATTCCATTTCATTCAAAGAAATAATTTGGGCTCCCGGTTTATTACTCCCCATATTTTTTGGACTTGCACTTATCCATTCCATTCCATTCCATTTCATTCCAATTCATTCCATTTCATTCAAAGAAATAATTTGGGCTCCCGGTTTATTACTCCCCATATTTTTTGGACTTGCACTTATCCATTCCATTCCATTCCATTTCATTCCAATTCATTCCATTCCATTCCATTTCATTCCAATTCATTCCATTCCATTCCATTTCATTCAAAGAAATAATTTGGGCTCCCGGTTTATTACTCCCCATATTTTTTGGACTTGCACTTATCCATTCCATTCCATTCCAATTCATTCCATTTCATTCAAAGAAATAATTTGGGCTCCCGGTTTATTACTCCCCATATTTTTTGGACTTGCACTTATCCATTCCATTCCATTCCAATTCATTCCATTTCATTCAAAGAAATAATTTGGGCTCCCGGTTTATTACTCCCCATATTTTTTGGACTTGCACTTATCCATTCCATTCCATTCCAATTCATTCCATTTCATTCAAAGAAATAATTTGGGCTCCCGGTTTATTACTCCCCATATTTTTTGGACTTGCACTTATCCATTCCATTTCATTCAAAGAAATAATTTGGGCTCCCGGTTTATTACTCCCCATATTTTTTGGACTTGCACTTATCCATTCCATTCCATTCCATTTCATTCCAATTCATTCCATTCCATTCCATTTCATTCAAAGAAATAATTTGGGCTCCCGGTTTATTACTCCCCATATTTTTTGGACTTGCACTTATCCATTCCATTCCATTCCATTTCATTCCAATTCATTCCATTTCATTCAAAGAAATAATTTGGGCTCCCGGTTTATTACTCCCCATATTTTTTGGACTTGCACTTATCCATTCCATTCCATTCCATTTCATTCCAATTCATTCCATTTCATTCAAAGAAATAATTTGGGCTCCCGGTTTATTACTCCCCATATTTTTTGGACTTGCACTTATCCATTCCATTCCATTCCATTTCATTCCAATTCATTCCATTCCATTCCATTTCATTCCAATTCATTCCATTCCATTCCATTTCATTCAAAGAAATAATTTGGGCTCCCGGTTTATTACTCCCCATATTTTTTGGACTTGCACTTATCCATTCCATTCCATTCCAATTCATTCCATTTCATTCAAAGAAATAATTTGGGCTCCCGGTTTATTACTCCCCATATTTTTTGGACTTGCACTTATCCATTCCATTCCATTCCAATTCATTCCATTTCATTCAAAGAAATAATTTGGGCTCCCGGTTTATTACTCCCCATATTTTTTGGACTTGCACTTATCCATTCCATTTCATTCAAAGAAATAATTTGGGCTCCCGGTTTATTACTCCCCATATTTTTTGGACTTGCACTTATCCATTCCATTCCATTCCATTTCATTCCAATTCATTCCATTCCATTCCATTTCATTCAAAGAAATAATTTGGGCTCCCGGTTTATTACTCCCCATATTTTTTGGACTTGCACTTATCCATTCCATTCCATTCCATTTCATTCCAATTCATTCCATTCCATTCCATTTCATTCAAAGAAATAATTTGGGCTCCCGGTTTATTACTCCCCATATTTTTTGGACTTGCACTTATCCATTCCATTCCATTCCATTCCATTCCATTTCATTCAAAGAAATAATTTGGGCTCCCGGTTTATTACTCCCCATATTTTTTGGACTTGCACTTATCCATTCCATTCCATTCCAATTCATTCCAATTCATTCTATTCCATTCCATTTCATTCAAAGAAATAATTTCATTCAAGTTTTATGATACATTTTTTTTGTCCCGGTTTTTCTCTCCATATTTTTTGGGGCCTCGGTGTATTAGTGCTCTTGTGTCTTATGTCATTGATTCATATTTTTGGCCCCAATTTATCTCTCCCCATTTTTTTTGTCCTTGGGTTACCGATTTCTTTGCATTGGAATTTAATGCTATGTTGTTTTGGTCCCCGGTTGACTACTCCCATTGTAATCCAAGGATAAAATTTTATGAACTCCTAAGCAATAGAAAAGACACTTGTTAGAAATGATGTGTCCTTTTTCTTTAC
>CATNNA010000079.1:25000-27743 GCA_950106755.1 Climacium dendroides
CCTAACGAACAGAGGCCCTGGCAATGAAGCAGGACGCTAATCGCTTCGGGGGAGTCTTCAGCACCTCGCTCCCTTCGCACTGCCGACACGCGGACCGGGACACACTTGAACCAAGAGCACGGCGGCGCCGGGCTTCCCATCGCACAAAAAATCTAGCCTCAAACTTTCGTTCTCCCAAGCTTTCGCAAAGCGAATCACACCCCCGGGACACCCGCTACCACCACTCACGTTTCAATCCCATCAGTACTAGGCGAAAAATACGCTAAAGGAGATACGTGGGCACCCGTAGGCACCACAGCGCACACCCCGCCTCGCTTTCCCTGAGGGTCCCGTGAAAGGTAGCAGCGGATCCCGGAGGAACCCTTCCCCCACATAGTACTCTCTGTGGGATTCGGCAGGCCCCCCCGTCCTGTGTCAAAGAACCAAACCTGATAGCAAATTTGTGGAAGACCACCCTAAGTCATGCCGCTCCTGGTCCCGACTCCCGCTACGCCGTCACGCCTCCAACTCCCGTCACCACGCCCGTCACGCCCTCACTCCGTCACTCCCCGCGCCTACTCCCGACTCCCGCTGCCTGTCCCGACTCCCGCTGCTTGTCCCGACTCCCGCCACGGCGCCACGCCTCCAACTCCCGTCACCACGCCCGTCACGCCCTCACTCCGTCACTCCCCGCGCCTACTCCCGACTCCCGCTGCCTGTCCCGACTCCCGCAGCTTGTCCCGACTCCCGCCACGGCGCCACGCCTCCAACTCCCGTCACCACGCCCGTCACGCCCTCACTCCCGCCACCCCGGCACTCCCGGCACATGCCAATTTTTTCTAAGTGTTGGGATTTCCTCTCCTCAGGTGGGCTCCCGGCACCCTGGAGTTGTATCCTTGATTTTCTTTCCAAGTCCCGCTGCTTGTCCCGACTCCCGACTCCCGCCACGGCGCCACGCCTCCAACTCCCGTCACCACGCCCGCCACGCCCTCACTCCCGCCACGCCGTCACTCCCGGCACACACCAATTATTTCCAAGTGTTGGCATTTCCTCTCCTCAGGTGGGCTCCCGGCACCCTGGAGTTGATTCCTTCAATTTTTTTCCAAGTCCCGCCGCTACTCCCGACTCCCGCCACGGCGCCACGCCTCCAACTCCCGTCACCCCACCACTCCCGCTGCTTGTCCCGACTCCCGCTGCTTGTCCCAGCTCTCGACACAGACAGTATAATTTTTCTGCACTCTCAGATTTCCATAAAATTCACTGCACTTTCAGATTTCCAATCATTCAAAGAAATAATTTGGGCTCCCGGTTTATTACTCCCCATATTTTTTGGACTTGCACTTATCCATTCCATTCCATTCCATTTCATTCCAATTCATTCCATTCCATTCCATTTCATTCAAAGAAATAATTTGGGCTCCCGGTTTATTACTCCCCATATTTTTTGGACTTGCACTTATCCATTCCATTCCATTCCATTTCATTCCAATTCATTCCATTTCATTCAAAGAAATAATTTGGGCTCCCGGTTTATTACTCCCCATATTTTTTGGACTTGCACTTATCCATTCCATTCCATTCCATTTCATTCCAATTCATTCCATTCCATTCCATTTCATTCAAAGAAATAATTTGGGCTCCCGGTTTATTACTCCCCATATTTTTTGGACTTGCACTTATCCATTCCATTCCATTCCAATTCATTCCATTTCATTCAAAGAAATAATTTGGGCTCCCGGTTTATTACTCCCCATATTTTTTGGACTTGCACTTATCCATTCCATTTCATTCAAAGAAATAATTTGGGCTCCCGGTTTATTACTCCCCATATTTTTTGGACTTGCACTTATCCATTCCATTCCATTCCATTTCATTCCAATTCATTCCATTCCATTCCATTTCATTCAAAGAAATAATTTGGGCTCCCGGTTTATTACTCCCCATATTTTTTGGACTTGCACTTATCCATTCCATTCCATTCCATTTCATTCCAATTCATTCCATTTCATTCAAAGAAATAATTTGGGCTCCCGGTTTATTACTCCCCATATTTTTTGGACTTGCACTTATCCATTCCATTCCATTCCATTTCATTCCAATTCATTCCATTTCATTCAAAGAAATAATTTGGGCTCCCGGTTTATTACTCCCCATATTTTTTGGACTTGCACTTATCCATTCCATTCCATTCCATTTCATTCCAATTCATTCCATTCCATTCCATTTCATTCCAATTCATTCCATTCCATTCCATTTCATTCAAAGAAATAATTTGGGCTCCCGGTTTATTACTCCCCATATTTTTTGGACTTGCACTTATCCATTCCATTCCATTCCAATTCATTCCATTTCATTCAAAGAAATAATTTGGGCTCCCGGTTTATTACTCCCCATATTTTTTGGACTTGCACTTATCCATTCCATTCCATTCCAATTCATTCCATTTCATTCAAAGAAATAATTTGGGCTCCCGGTTTATTACTCCCCATATTTTTTGGACTTGCACTTATCCATTCCATTCCATTCCAATTCATTCCATTTCATTCAAAGAAATAATTTGGGCTCCCGGTTTATTACTCCCCATATTTTTTGGACTTGCACTTATCCATTCCATTTCATTCAAAGAAATAATTTGGGCTCCCGGTTTATTACTCCCCATATTTTTTGGACTTGCACTTATCCATTCCATTCCATTCCATTTCATTCCAATTCATTCCATTCCATTCCATTTCATTCAAAGAAATAATTTGGGCTCCCGGTTTAT
>CATNNA010000080.1:0-165715 GCA_950106755.1 Climacium dendroides
CGATGTTGGCGTTGTAGGAGCGGTAGGCGTCATTGTCGTACGCATAGTCTAGGCGTAAGTATCTTTACCACACAAAACGTGATAAGATGACACGAGTTATTGTCTCAAGGAATTCTAGTATGTTGTTTTGCGCTTAGGTATCGGGATTAACGTAATTGAAAAAACTTAAACCTCAAAACAATCCGTCTTTTACTTCTCACACGTTTCTAGATCCTAAAACTATCTAGAATACAACTTGGATCCAATCCAATTTGGAATTCGGATAAATCAATTCGTCTTGATTTTCTATACATCCGTTTTACCTTCAGAGGGTCTGATGTTGGTCTTTAGAGGGGTAGGGACTTACCACTCATATTCCTCACTCTCTCTCTCTATTCTCTCCAAAAGAAATCAAAACATCAAGAACACACATTGGTCCTAAGGGGTGGCTTTCCTCACAACTTTCCGAATTGGTTTACAGGTCACACAGGATGGCGTCGGATCCCCTATTACTACAATGACAGATCTAAACACCCGAAACTTAGAAGACTTCCAGATCTCGATTTTTAGCCTTGCTCATGTGGCTAATAGACCTTCCGATGGGTGAAAATATTTTGTTGGTGGTTGCTGATCTTCGCATGGAATCCTCCCTGGACTTCTGGACTCACAATCCACACCCGTCCCGGGCGACCACTGGATCACCGTTGCATCAATTTAAAGGCACCACGCACAGGTCCTCAATCACAAGTCTAAATCCTTCTACTCGTCACCCTTCTTAGTGAAAATCCGGTTTGCTATAGATCTGGATTCCGCCCTCACTCGTCCTTCCTCACACCCCAATAATTAGATGAACAAATAAAAGAACACCATATGAGACAAGGTACTCAAGGCGAAATCCTGGTTGCTCAAATTACTTTCGGAATGCAAACACAAAGGAATCAGCTCAAGTATCAAGAGTTGGAGTAGAATAAACTAAGGTCGAATGCTTGGGCAACAAGCCTGCTTAGCTGTTTTAAAACACAAGGAAAAAAACCTAATAGTCACTAAAAGAATAGGACAACGGCCCAACAGACCGTTCCGAACAAAGTAGAAAGCTGTTGGTCAACCGTCCCTTGAAAATCGGAATTTGTGCCCATGCTTAGGAACCCATTCCGGAAAACTTACTATTTAAAACTAACTTCCTATCTACCCTTACATGCCTTCTTGGAACTACCCGTGCCTTGCGTTGAGTATCTCTGAGTGGAATACTTAGTGGGGGTTGCTTTTTGTTGCTGACCAGGTCTTGATCGCAAAGACAGATTGCGCAATCTTGGCTAATCCGGATACCTCCTCCTCTTTGTCGTTTTCCGTCTCATCACTTGCGACGACCTCCTCCTCAGATTCCTCAATCTCTTGAGCCTCTACATTATTTTCCATGGGCGAGTACTTGGTAAAGTCCACCACCGTATCGTCCTTCTTTGGAGTCGCTCTAGTTGCTGCCTCCATCATATGCATGAAGCTTTCTCAAAACTCCCGTGTTGAATTCACTATAGCTCCTTTTTGAGTATCTAAATTAGGATGGATTAGAAGGGGCGGCATCTTGAAAGTCGACATCTCCAACGCATCAAACAATTTTGTCTTGGTAGGACTGGGCCTCGGAATTGAGGTTTTAACCGTTTTGGGTGGAGTCTAGAGTTTATCTTATGGAATGGGTGTAGCGATTCCGGATGGATTCTCGGGTTGTCCCTTTTGAGGTGATGGTAAAGATGCGGGAGCATGATGAGTTGGTCTTGGTGGTGTTGTAGTTGGTTCTGGTACCCCTGGAAACATTGTAGCTGTGTGAACCATAATATTGGTTCACCTTTAAGATCATTGAAAATATAAAAACTATGTGTAAGATTTGAAATTCAAAGGTGTTAGTACATTAGGTCAAACTATAATCATTAGTTAGAAGACTTTTAGTACATAGGACAAGAAACTAAATCAAAATTTCAACCCAAAAATATTTAAAAAGATAAAAAATACGAAAAGGAATTGAAAACAAGGATTAGAAGTTGAAAATGGACCTAAATATAAATCAAAAACCAACAAAAAAGAAGAAATATGAAAAGCACAAAAGAAGTTATCAAACTTAAAACTACTATGAGAAAACTAACATAGTGGTAGAAAATTTAATTTAGGCAATTAGTAATGATTTAATGAAATTTCAGTAAATTAACTTGGATGAAAGTGATTAGGAGGGTTAGTTAATCAATTAGTTTGGGGAAAAGGTCGAATTAGGGTTAGGAGAGCTCTCTCTCTACTCTCTCTTGTGTGTTTTTTGAGATGTGCATGTTTTTGGGGTGTGGGTGTAAAATTGTGAAGAAGAAAGTTAGAAATGGAAGAGCATTAGGGTGGGGATTGAGGGTAGAGTAATTATTCAAGTAAGTTTTCACCTTGGGAGGTAAAATGGGTGAAAAGAGGAGTGGTGTAAGGTTAGATGGGAAATTGGAAGAGAAAACATGAAGGAGAGTTAGGGTTTCGGAGCCTTCCACCAAACTGCCATCTTTGAAGAGCTACGAAGGCCTAACAGTAGCTTTGGTGGGGCCAAAAATTGGAGGGGAGGGGCGCATTCAAGTTAGCTTTCCATGAAGACAATTTTCATACAATTTGAAGCAAATTTGAAGAAATGGCGACCGTTTTTGTGAGGAGAGGTCTACTGCCGCGGTGAATGGACAGCACCGACTTTGGCGAGACACTTTGGACGATTGAAGAATGGGATGGAGATGAATTTTGGGGAGTACAAGGAGAATCAAGTTAGCTTTCCAAAAAGTCAAAACGCGAGCCAATTGGAGATGGTGTGAAGAAATGGTGACTATTTTTGTGAGAAGAGGTCTACTGCCGCGGCGAATGGATAGCACCGACTTTGGCGAGCCACTTTGGATGACTGAAGAACATGATGGAGCTGAATTTTGGGGAGGACAAGGATGATCAGGTTAGCTTTCCAAAAAGTCAAAACTCAAGCCAATTGGAGATAGTGTGAAGATATGGTGATTGTTTTTGTGAAGGCTGGTTTACTGCCTCTAGAAGGGGGAACAATTGGAGGTTTGGATGGGTTTTTTCCTTCTCAATTTTGGTTAAACAATTGCAATTTTAATTGCACATTGCTATAAAACTTGTGATGAACCAATTGTATGTGGAGTGAATGGGTGTATGTGATGCTATGGGAGATTGAGTGCTGAAATTTTCACTTGAACCTTACTTAGAATCACATTGAGTGTCCTAATGGTAATTTTTAGGGCAAAATCACATACTAAAGTTAATCTACTAAATTGAGGATGAATTGCCATTGCTTGGAAGGCTAGGTAGTTAGGGGTCCATACACTCCTCACGGCCCAATCTTGTGGATGGATTTTGCTTCACAGTGAAATCCACTCACAAGTTGGCACTTTTGGAAATGATGACAAGTTGAGCGCTTGTTTGTACTCGATGTTCTAAGATAGCGGCCGCAGCTTCTTCAGTATCACCTCTATACGTGCCTTGATGTCCACCAGAATCTTTAGTACCTTCGATCCAATGATGTGTCCATTTGTGAGTAATCTATGGTTGAAAAGTTCTACCTTCAGGGTTGCATCCACTGCAAACGGGATTGTGTCCTTGAGATTCTATAAGATCCATAGAGCATCCGCCTCGTGTTGTTGCGCCACATTTAACTCCTTCTCCGTTGCAGTCAGTTGCACCTTCAGGTCGTCGCGCTCCCTTTCTAGACTTCGGATGCACTCATCCTTTCCCAGCAGAACTTCTACCATTTGATCTCCTCGACAATCTGTCTTGGTTCTACTCCCTCGAGCGCTTCATAGATTGCAATAAGGGTGGATGCCATCCGGTCAAATGCAACCTTATTCATCTGCAGCCATTCGATGATCGTTTTGTACGGATCCGCATCACCAAGGGATGCCGGAACATGAATAGGCTCATTTCCTTTTGCTATTAACTGTTTCCCTTGCCTATTTGAATCCTTTGACTTCCTCTTGTGCTTGGTTGACTCCTCTCTAACTTCTGGGACTTCCTCTGGATACAACTAAGGGTGTTCAAATTCAAACGCCTCAATCAGCTTGTACTTTAGGATTTGGAGTCCGGTTCGATACTCTATCAATTTCGGATCGCTCAGTACTTCATTGAACTAGTAGAGATGGTATAGATAGGGGTTGATGGGGCTCGATTTGCTATGGGACATGTTGTACGTGTGATCTAGGCGTAAGTATCTTTTGCCACAAAAAGGTGGTAAAATGACATGAGTTATTGTCCCAAGGGAATTCCCAGATGTTTCTCTAAAACTTCAATATCCGGGTCCTCTTAATGATCGCTTTGTCTATTCTTCTCTCTCTCTTTTCTAGATTCCAACAACCACCTGGATTCCAATCCAGATCCGGTTTTACTCGGATTCCAGTTATTCCTCTCAAACACTGGTTTTCAATACCTCTGTTTTACCCTCAAAGGGCCCACTATTGATCTTTTAAGGGGTAGGGACACACCACTCCGGTTCTAACTTCCAAATAAATTTGATAAACAAAACAAACAATACTCAAGTATTCAATTTGTTATAGAATGGAAAAGATCAAGGTCCTCACAACTTTCCGAATGGTCGATTCGGACAGTAGGTCACTCAAGTTTTACTTTCTCCCTCCCTTACTACAACGATAGATCAAAGACTCTTAGATTGAACCGAAGGGTAGTCTCTTAGGTCCAAATCGATTCTATAGCTAGCAGACCTTCCAGGTAAGTGGGGATATTTCTCAAGCGGTCGCTTACCTCCGCACAGAATTGCACCCGGTTCTGGACTTGCATCCGCACCACTCTCTAATTAAATCCGGATTTCCGTTCTGGTGGTTTAAAGGCACAACACTCAAATCCTTAATCCCAAATCCAAATCACACCACCAACACATTCTCGTAGTCACAAACAAGTAGCCAGTAATCCGGATTCTTCCTCACCCGTCTTCCTTTAACAATTCAACACTCTAGGAAATAATTAACACCATAGGCAGATAGAACTAGAATGTACACCCAAAGGTTTAGATTAAAGGAAGGAAATGAAAACGCCCTAGGATGGAATGATAGGGCAATTAACTTGCTTGCCCTTAAAAACCAAAACCAAAATCAATGCCCTAAATGGCCAAAAAGGCACTTGGGAATCAAGGTGACCACTTACTAACCACCCCAGGATTTCCGGGGAATCCTAACCTAATCCCTAAAATCTCGGATTCCGAGTTCTACACTCCATGAAAAATCCTGGATTCGGAACTAACTATCCAGCCAATATCCTAATAGCTAAAACTACAACTGCTACATACACAAGTCACTTGGCCTTCTAGGACTTCTTTATGATGTTCCAGCCTTCGATGCCGGTGCTACTAATCCCCGGACTGGCGTGTTCTTTGCGACCAACTAGATTCGAGGGTAGTGGAGGTTTTCCTCCTGTTTGTATTGCGGGTTTACCTCTTGCACCTCCTCTTCAAACTCCTCCTGCTCGGACTTGTTCTAGTGCAGTCTCCTTTGGCTTGGTCGATGCTGCAGTGTAAGATCCACAAAATTGGAAGGGATGGATACCAGTGGCTGTGGAGGCGATTTCTACTACATGTGACTGAATTTTTTTGAGTCGGTCCGAGCCGGATTCCTCACACCTCTTGCCAATCCTGCTGACACCAAGCTAAAAGAAACCGGAAAGAGGTTTATCGTTGTTGGCTTAGGGACGGGTGTAGTTGGAATCACGTCCTTCACTGGTGTAGTTTGTGGAGAGGCCTGTAAATCCGGTGTAAACCACCATATTGGTTCACCTTTAAGTTAATGGAAAACATAAAAACTATATATGAGTTTTAAATTCAAAAGTGTTAGTATTCTAGATTTAACTACAACCATTAGTTAGAAAGCTTTTAGCTCGCATCAAAGAAAAATTAGAAAAGGTAAAAAATATAAAAATAAGGTGAAAACAAAGATTTAAATATAAATTGAAGATTACTAAAAAATGATAAACATAAAAAGTACAAAAAATGTTAGTAAACTTATAACTACTAGGAAAATACTAACCTAGTGATAGGAGTACTATTTAGGCAAAAATAATAATTAAAAGGCAATTTTCAATAAATCAGGGATGAATGTAGGTGATTAGTAAATTAGTTAGTTAGTAAGCAAGGATAATAGTCAAATTAGGGTTTGAAGCTCTCTCTCTTGTATTTTTTTTTCTTAGGTGCAACTTGTGTGTTTTTGTGTTGGAGAGTTTTTTTTGGAATTTCATGGTATAAAAAGTTAAGATTGTGGGAGATTAGAATAGAAAGTTTTTAAGAACAATTTGTCGAGTAGGTTTTCACTTGGTGAAGGACAAAACTGATTGAAAATGGAGGGTGGTTGTAGGTTAGAAGAGATGAGTAATGACAACTTTGAAGAACATCAAATGGCCCACTTTGATGAACGATTGTAGATATATGGAAGGTCCAATGGAGCTGAATTTTGTAGAAGAAGAGCGCCTTGAAGTCAGCTTTTCAACAAGATTTGTCTCGCTCAATTTGAAGCTACGACAAGGTCAGAGCAACCAATTTTAAGAAAAGTGGTCTCAGCCGCAACCATGGAGGACGGCCAACTTTGGCAAGTTGTCGCATGCAACTGGAGCAATGGATTCAAGTGAAACTAAGAGAAAAGATGCGCCTTCAAGTCAGCTTTCAAGCTAGACTAATTTCACTCAATTTGGAGCGGAATCAAAGCATTGGTGGAGGTTTTAAAGAAGAAGTGTCTGCTAACCTTAGCAAGAAGTCAAATTGGAATTCTTTGTAAATGTTCTCTTCAATTATCATGGTGAAATTGCACTTTTCATTGCACATGGGTATGAAAAGTTTTTTTTTGTGTCAATGGTCAATTGGAATGCTTGATGATGATTGAAAATTGCATGCAAACTCAATGGTTAAGATTTAGTGGAAGTTGGAGGTTTGTGGGAGCATGGTGTGCTAGAATTGATAATAAGGGCTCAATTTTGGGCCATTCTAGACCTCTAAGGGCAGTTTTGAATGCATTTTTGACTTAGGAAGCTCCTCTAAATCATGTGGAGGTTAGATGAGGTGATTTAAGTAAGTTAAGGCCTATTTTTTATAGATTTAGGAGGGTTGGTCTTTCACTTGGGGTCAATTGTCGCGACCCAAATGACACTTAACAGCTTCCAACAACTCACTAGGTTCACCACAACCCACTTACAGTATCACTTGGTCACAAATTGTCTAACATCACACATGCCAAGCACATACAGTATTAGTTCACATTTCCAATTCAATTTGCCAAGTTCTAATCATCAGGACTACTAGCACACACTCCCATCGTGACACCGAGCATGTCATTTAGTAACATGGGGCGGAACTTCTACCTTAATGTGCAACGTCTCATGGTGACACTACTAACCATGGTCCTAACCGCCCTTGAGTGTGCCCCCACTCCATATTAGCCCTTTTTACATTTGCTACCCATCCACTAGAGGTAACCGACACTCACAACTCGGAACACATTCAAGGAGGCCTAGCAAGGAGCGAGACTCCACCCAACTGATGCCACGGGACACACACAAGTGTCCCATGGTGCCTTGAAGTGGTGGTGAAGTCACCACAAACAACCATGAGTCACCAGGACTCACCAAGGCTTTAAGAGGGAGTGAGGAGGGAGACCAACCCCTTCTATAGTACTCTCTGTGGTATTCGGTGGACCCCCCATCCTAAGTCGAAGGAAGTCCTTGGATAACCTTGGGTGGTGGAAGACCACCCACTTCCAACCCAAATCGCCAAATTATGTCACCGTTTGGACTCCCGAACTTCCAACCGGCGTAACTTTGCGCTCAGAGCTCTAAATCCCACATGCGAGCCCATTTTAGATATCTAAGCAACGAGTAGATGCCGATGGACTGCTCACTCGTCCCATTTGGACAAATACTCTCAAAGTTATGGCCCTCTAAAGATTCGGATGCACCGGGGGAGGCGTCACGCCTTCACCATGGCTCTTCTTTTGGCCAATACTTTTGACTCATGTTTTAGAACCTCGTAATGCTTATCATTCTAGGTTCCTTGTGTTCATAGCTTTCCAATGATATGCCACATGCCATACTTTGTTGTGGGATTCATTGAGAAGCCCTCACACCTAGCCCTCAAGTGTCCCGGCGCCACTAAGACCTAGTGAACTTTGAACAGCCATAACTTTTAGCTCACAACTCCAAATTGTGCTTTCTTTGCGCCATTAGAAGCGTATTGTCAAGAGCTTTCCAAGCATGTATGATACTCTCTCTCTTTTACTTCAAAATCAGGGCGTCATTGGATCTAAACGAGCTAATAAGAACCAATTTCGACATTGAAGGTGGTGCTTTACTAGACTGCTTTAGTATATTATTGGATGGACAACAAAACTTTATTTTTTTGGGGTTCTTGGGCCCAATGTGTCAGTCGAGAGTTTCTTTCCGTAGATAGGTTCGTCAATGTTTTTGAATTCTCCAAGCGGCGCGAGTCTCAGTTCTTAGTGCGTTGGAAGGATCCGTTGCCATAAGTGCTTCTGAATCAAACTTAGTTAGGGTTTTAGTTTTGGACCACAAATATTGTTTGTATTGTTGGATTTTTTCTTCATGCTTTCTACAATTGTGTGCATCTTGTGCGCTGTTTGAATCTCGTCCAAGCTGATTTGGAAACCTTGAGCTTAGGGCTAGAGTTTTCTGAAAGTGGAGGTCTTTGGGGACAAAGGTTCTCCCCAATGCCGTTTTCCTTAGGTTTACGAGTTATACTTTTAGCTCTTTGCTTTAGGGGAAATCAATGATGGAGGGGAGCATTCTTAAAGTGATGACCATTTCTAAATCGGTGAGCTTCAGGAATCCTGAGAAAAACCGCGTTAATAGAGTAAAAGTGAAGTCTAAGCCAAAGTCCATTGAGGAATTGATTCAAGAGTTGGCCTCGTATAGAGAGCAAACTGTTGAATTCTTTGCAAAGATTAGAGGTTTAGCAAGCGCTGGGTTGAATCCAAAGTCTGTCTTTGATACTGCTTCAATTACTGCACAAGATTTAGAGGAGGTGTGGGGGAAAGTCAGTACCTCCTGAACAACAAACACAAAGTTGCATTTGGACACTAGACGGAAGCTCATCACTTTGTATTCAAAAATCTATGGGACGGAAGATGTTACCAACAATGAGTTCATGATGTGGGTAGTCAAGGGTTTTATTTTGGAGTGCAAGGGTGAAGTTGTGGATTGGTCAACAGCAGTCACTTCTACGGCAAGGGAGAAGGCGGAGCGGATTCAATGAGAGTTAGACAAATGCAGAAAGGAGGTTGTTGGAAATTCTGAGAGTTTAGGCTTTAAAGCTCCAGCTGCAAGGTCTTCTGGCAGCCCACTTGTGTATTCATTTTTCAATCAATTAGGGAGGCAAATCGTGAAGCCTATTTCAAAGCAAGTTGTGAAGATCGGTTTAGGAAAGAGGGGAGCGCCTGCCAACCCTTCAAAATTGAGCTCCATTCCTTTCCAACATCGGTGCCCTTTTTCGAAAGATGACGTTGCAGCTGTTAAAGACGTGTTGAACGTAAAGGTTCAATTGCTTGAATCAGCTAAGAGCAAGGTGTTGTCCCTGAGCGAGTCTCGGAAAAAAGACGCTAATAGAATCGTTGGACTCCGGTATAGTATAGACTACAGGAAGAGCGCAGCCAAAGAATCGGAGGAGAGTATGAAGACCATTGATTCGAATTTGTCAACGGTGGACACTGAAGTCTCTCGTGCAACCCAGGCAATAAGTTTTTGTGGTTTAAGCTTGTACACAAAGATGATTCACAAAATTTAGGGTTGTCTCAACTTTGTTTTTTAATTCAAGACTACTTATACAAAGCGCTTTAGGGTTACAACGTAGGGCGAAGCCTTTAGTCAGTGAGTCGTGAATCTTGAACACAATTTCTTGCTAAGTTTTGTATGTCATTGGTGACCCCTTCTTGTTCTACAAATATTACGTAAAACACAATCATGTACTACATCCGTAACTACAGCCTGTTAACACCAGAATTTGGTTCGTACTTGGTCATGTTCTCTATCTTTGAGGACTGTAATTTGAGATTTATCATGAAGCCATGGAATACTGTATTGGTGTTTAGGCTTACAGCTTCATTTCCAGTAGACTTCTTCCAAAGTTCAAGAGTACTTCTTCATTTCCAGCTCCTCAATTTGTGAGGGTGAAAGCTTAAAATTGTGAGAGGGATTGGAGTGACCTAATGGACAGATCACCATCATCTTTTAGACTAAGGCATGTCTGTTGGATTAGATCATTGCTATGCAGGGCAATGATTCCAGAACTGGAGACGTTGAGAGTCTGTTGCTCCACTTAAACGCTGTGAAAGCAGAGAGAGAGTCCATTGCCCGAAAGTTAGAAATTGCCAAATTTTCTTTTGAAGAGAACCAAAGGAGGGCTGTGTAGGGAGAGGAGTCTTACAAAAACGTAGAAATTGAGCTGTAGAAGGCAAACTCGGATTTCAAACTCCTGGAAAGACAAATCGCTGACATGGCTCGTCACAAAGATGCAATTGAGCACCAACTTTGTTTAATGAAGGCAAGCGGAGGAATGTCAACTTGGCCACAACCTGTTCTGCATGCCGACTGTCTAGAGGATGACACTATCTTTGATCTCCAACCTTGCTCTTTCTACAATAAATTTTTTTCTACTTTTGATATTGTTGTTGCTTCTTGTAGGCATATGTATCATCCCTTCTGTATTGCTAGTCTTTGTAGAAAAAAACCTCGATGTGTGAATTGTGGAGAGTTATTTCACCCAAGTTGGATTCGTTCTTTTGGTTTCAAAGATTTGGATCCAGATTTACAAAAAGACACTAGTCAACTACATCTGCCGAAGGTGGTCTCATATATGCAGGGGAGCTTGCAAGAAGACGTCAATTTTTTGGAACCAACATGTGAATATAAGCTTCGTCACTTGTCTGTGCAAATAGTCTATGCTTTCTTTATGTGCTGCAAATGCTAATTTGTTTGGTGTTCATTGTGTTTTGTTTATTGTCTTAGGCTACCATTGTAGATGTGTTTTTTTAGTTTCATAGTTGGCATATTTACGGTTTAAGGGTCTTCGTACACAGCGTGAGAAGCACTTTTTGAGAAGAAACTTCAAAAATTGTGCTTGTAGTGCTTAGTGTGTATAGCCATTTAGACAAGGAAGTGTTGACATTGCTTACATAGCTTAGAATCCTTGCTACTTTCGCTTTGTGTGCTTGGAATTTAAGAATATGTCCTTTGTACGCCTAGGGTGCTCTACATCTCTGCGGTTGTGCTTACGAAACTGGTCTATTGACCATTTTTGTTTAGGTTGTTTTTTCTACTAACCTTTGTAGTTACCATGTCTTGCATGCTGATCATTGGTGCTTACGGTTTAGTGTGTTGCAAAAAGCTCTGGTAAAGAATCCGGATTTGAGAATCCGATCTCAGTATAGTTTTTGGCACAATCACCTCTCGGATCGGGTTGTCTGGTTCTTGTGTTCGGATCATTTCTTCCCTAACTTCTTGGCTGACATTCGGAAATTGGGCAGCGACTGCTAGCCCTTCGTAGCTTGTGCTACGCCTTCCTCACTCTGGGATTCTCCGGAATGGTCTGAAGGGTCCGGAGTTCTACTTGCTCCAATCGTCCAGCAGTGAAGACGGAGCTTCCTTTTTTCTTCTGCACGCTTACGGGTGGAGCTACGGGTACTTACTTCTGTAACATGGACATCCCGTTCTACCGTTAGCTCCACCGGACACCGTCAACGATCTGGATTCTTGATGCCCTTAGTGCTTTCGTAGTTCAACGCCATCTTCTCTCAAGGTAGCACCTCTACTTGTTTGAACGTGCCCCGCAGACGCGTCGGTTCAGGACATTCATCGGCGTGTTGTCCATACTCCCGGCAGTTTTGGCATGGCAAGGATAAAGGCTTGCCTTGTCCGGATCTGAGGTATGGACATTGATTTAAGTAGTGGGACAGGTCCCCACAATTAAAACATGCCCCATACTGCTTCTCCATCGGAATCAATGGTCTTGACGGAAGGGAAGGTCCTCCGTAAGATCCTGTTGGTCGTTGCATGATGGTGTAGCGTCTTGCCGGTTCAGTGAACTCTGGATTTGTAAGGTACAGAGTTTGGTAGAGCTATTGCGGAGCTCGACCCCTTCCGTATGCTGGAGCGACTTGGTACACCGGTAATTCTTCCGGATCCTCTTCTTCAGGTTCCGGAAGGGTGTAGTAAACTGCTCCTTCCTCATCTACGAACTATACCTTCCTAGTTGGTAGTCGGAAACACTCATTTGGGTAGTGTCCGGTTTGTCCACATCGTGTACACCAAACATTCGCTTTGGCGGTCGGAAGAATCCGTTGTTGCTTGCCACTTTCTGCCAGCTGTACTTTGATAGTAGCCAAGCTTTCCTAGATCTCTCTAATCGCTCGTTTTGATTCCACCTTCGGTTCTTCCTTCACCTTGACAACAGCTCGATTCAATACTCGTCGATAGCCTTTGGATGTCCTCCTTCTTGGTGCTGGCTGGTCCGAGTTACTGTCTTCTGACTCCGAAGATTCCTCCTCAAATCCGGAACTTTCGGACATGGATGAGCTTGATCTCTAGTTCTTCTTTCCCTTCTTGTCTCGTCCGGTCTTGCCCTTCTTCTCCCTTCTCAGGGATTTGCATAGGGACTGCTTGGAATTCTCGTAGTGTTGTGCGGCCTCCATAGCTTCTTGAAGGGTGGCCAGTCTGGACTGTCGGATTTGGAACCCCATTCTTTCCAGAAACCTTGCCACATACCATTCAATCTGTACACTCTGAGCTACCCCGGGGGTTAGTTTGGCAATCAAACCTTTCACTCTTTGCCCATACTTCCGGACAGACTCTCCAGATTTCATCACTATTTTACTAAGCCGTTCGAGTGCTCTAGCCTCTCCTCACGTCAGTACAAATTCATCCGTCAACTGATCCCAGTTTGTCCGGATGTTGTGCGATAGATCGTTATACCATTTTAAGGCTTTTGCCTTAAGTAATCCGGGGAGGATCTGGAGTCTCGTCCCATCATCCTCCTGATTAGCTCGGGCAATGGAATTGAATTCCACCAACCAATCGTCTACATCTTGACTACCATCACCATAAAATGTTGAATACTTCAATCGGGTAACTTGCTTGGCCATCTCTTCTGGCTGGACTTCCAAGTCTTCCAACGGTGGTTCGAATGAACTGAGGTTGTCCGTATTGTCAGTGATATCTTCCAGACTAGGAGTCGCTTCGAAGGCTAAATCTGGAACTGAAACGTCCTCTGGTAGACTAGGTATAACTATGCTATCTTCAAATTGCTCTATGCTAGGAGAGCGAACAGTTGGAGCTCTTCTTGAAGTACTTTGATTCCGTCTTCCCCAAGCTGCAGCACTCCGAGTAGTGACTCTATCTCTCTCGCTCTTTGTCGCAACCTAACTTTTTGATTTTTTCTGTCTATCATGTTTTGAAACACACAATCCGGAAAGGATACTCGGATTGGTACAGAAAGAAAGGAAAAACTAAAAGTTAGGAAGATTATAGAAGTAAGCCTTGAAAAAACTGGAATATAGAGCGGAACGGATATCAGAAACAAATCCGGTCTAGACCCATGACCGGAGGAACGGATCTAGGATCTATGCCCGGAAAATCGGAAAGAAGTAATGATTAGGTTTCTAGGGTACAAAAGAGATTGCTTTAGGGTTTGGGTTGTCATTTGCACCTGGGAGCGCTCACGTACCTGCTATGTTCTCAGTGATTGCTCTCCGTGAGAGTGCGCAAGTGTATTGTGAGTTTCTGGATTTTGTAAGAGTGAAGGTGTCTATGAGTATATAGGCTTCTGTAAATCTGTTTCTTCTACGCGAGTGATTGACGTTCCTTTGCACTAAGTAAGGAGAAGAGTTGATTGCAAGCGGCTAATTGAGGACGAGTGAGCGCTGCGAGAATCTATGTGAAGATTGGTACAAGAGATAGCTCAGTTGAGGCAGAGAAATGAATTGTGAATAAACGGGACGTGCGGACAGGAGAGAAGTGAGGTAGTGATTTGGAGAGGAGACGGATGCCACAATTAAAGTGCGGTAGAAATCAGGGCCAGACAAGTGTACACAAAATAGAAATAAGGGTGAAAAAGGTGGCGCCTTTAGAGCCTAGTAACGAGCGGGAGAGAGCAGAGTTAATGGAAGATCTCTGCGCGGGTTTCTTTGGAAAACCCTAGGGCTTCCGGAGTAAAGCCATAGTTAGGGAGCTCATAGAAGGAGCCCCTAACCAGTTTGATAACTCCCTTCGACTGGCTCCGCCCATGTGGATGCGGGAGATTTGGAGGAGAATTTACGACTTTGAGGAAGGCGGTACAACGTAGGCCAGCCGGAAGGGAGACTTCATGCGCGGAAAGTTCAGGGGAGCGGCCAATCCCAAGGACAGATTCGCTATCGAAGATTGTGTCAACGCGCGACACCGGCGGCTGCTCGAATTTTTAGTACCCATCCTACATCCAGAAAAATCTACTCAAGTGACCTCCACGATCGGAAATGCTATCTTTGGGACCCTGAGTGGGGAGAAGAGGATGGATTGGACAAGCTACATTCACACGCTGGTGAATGTCCTGGTCTCAAATGCAGGGTTGTCATAACGGGTGAGTTAGGGTCGTCGGACGTCTCGGATGGACGGTCCGGACCAACTAGACGGCTTTAATTTTTCAAAGTTGTGGAATTTTTTTGAATGACACGTCACCTCAAACAACAAATCCAAGGCGCGGACGTCATGTGTGGGTGCGGACGTCATCGTGCCACCGTCAGGGCGTGACTCGTGAAGTCAGAGCGCGGACTTTAGCGTGAGCGTCAAGGCGCGGACTTGTGCAGTCAGGGCGCGGACTTGTGTAGTCAAGTCGCGGACTTCAGCGTCGGGGCGCGGACTCATACAGTTAGGGCACGGACTTCATCGTGAATGTGAGGGCGCGGACCTCAACATCACAGACACGGCGCGGACGGGTAATCAGGTAATGGTGGATTTTATTTATGTGTTCTACAATATATGTAATATATATACACATTTTTTTTTAATAAGGTAATGACCCCACTGCATTTAAAAAAAATAGTAACTGCAATATATTTTACATGATTGCACTCACCAATGTTTCCAACATGCACATTAAATACAAAAATACAAAAAAAAATAATAGTAGCCTGCAATGTTTGTGATAACCAAAACTGTTTATAAAATTCATGCATTGCAAAGTACAATAACAATACAATGAATCTATACTTCTAAAATACGCCCACTTTCTCATAGGTTATCTAAGACAATCCTTTGGCTTCTTGTCCATCTTTCTTCCAATTGCTACAATTCTCTTTAACTCTTAAAGACCCAAGATCTACCATCGATGCAACTCTATAACCTCAATTATTCAAACGACTTGACCTACAAACTTCTTGGGCACCTGGATCCGCTGCATTAGCATCTCAAATGACAACATCATCATCCTCAGGTGCCTCGTCATGGGCATCTTTGTTGCTATCATATTCATCTTCTGCTTCACCACTGTTTGTGGTCCAATGTCCTTCAACTTCCGAGTTTTCATTTCAAAGTTCTACAGTAGTTTGACCTTGACTACGTTTGCGCTTCAACCTCTTATGTCGTTGTGCGTGGGGATTTTTTGCATCTGAATTTATAGTGGGCCCACCTGGAATTGTAATTATTGGAACAACAAATGCCGGGGTTGACCCACTAGGTCCTGGTACGTATGTACTTAGGAACGGTTCTACCACCCTATTTGGATCTCTTGCCCCAATTCCGAGAAGTAGACAATTAGTAGGCCTTGATGATGATGCTTCTCCAATTTGTTGACCTTCTGTTCATCCACGGCCTCTAGTCCCTCCACGGCCTCCAATCCCTCCACGGCCTCCAACCCTTCCACGGCCTTGTTGATATTGCCCTATTTTATGACGAACGGGGGGCTGAGGGGCTATAGGTGGTCTACCACCAGTAGTACCACGTGAAACGCTTTGAGCAGTCAAATGAACATTCCCCACTGAGCCTAACCCTTCTTGAGAAGGTCTTCGGATGGCATTGGAAGTTGTTATTGAAGATGGGTCTACGGAATGTGGCGTTTGTGTACCTTGGTCTGAAATAGCAGGATGGCCCGCACTTGGAGCAGGTACGCGGGCAAGGTCTTCTGCTGGTCCACAAATGCAAAAACATCATCAGGGTCCACACGCTCTGGATCAAAAGGCCTTCTCACATTACCATTCGGTTGATTTCTTGCAATAGGGCGTGCCACTCTTGCATTTCTAACGTTTCTGTCATGGTGTCCTTGAATAGCTCTAATGTTACGAGTTGATGGCTTCACTCCCGTAAGCCCTGTATTGCCATCTCGATTGTGAGAAGATCCTCCGCGATTTGGATTTGCATTCCTCCCCCTGTTTCCGTCGCCATCTTCATTTCTACCACCATTTCCATTTCCACCGCCATTTCCTGAAGGGAGGTTGTCATCATCGTCGTTGTTGTTATGGGAAATACCATCATCGACGTTATCATCATTTGGATTGTCGGTCTCTAAAGAAGACGACAAAGCTGGGACTTCAGTATTCCCTTCATTTTGAGAAAGTGGAGGTGAAGGATGGCAACGTGGATTGGGTGGAATGGGTGGCCTCCAAGAACCCCAACGACCATAAAGGAGTTCCTCTTCTCCATCGTCATCATCTCCATAGTAGTTCCTCGCTTCCTCGAGGTGATCGGCTCCTCGTTTCCAAAGATCTAGATTTGCCGGATACTCTTGAGGGTTTAGATTGGCTTTTCTATCAACCTCTTCTTCTTCCTCTGTTTGCATTGCATCGAATTCCCAATTGCATTCTTCACCGGGATCGGACCAAGGGCATCTGGATCGGAATCCTCCGAGTATATATTTGCATCATACCAACGAACTGGATCAGCTCCTGGTCGCTGCTGAAGTACACGGCTATTGGTATAAATATATACCAATGACTCTACCTTTTGGGGGGCTAATCAATTTTGGACCTTATTGTGAACAAAGGAATAGTTACTCCAATTTCTTTCACAAGAGCTTGCGGAACATGTGAGGGATAAAAGACGCACAGCAATTTTAGAAAGAGCTCGATCTCCAACCTTGTGCCACCATTGGTGGGGAAGCATTTGTGTCACACGGATGTTGGGTGTCTCAGCTGCACTGTACGGTCTTGTACCCTCCTCAAATTGTGTTAATTCCGCCAGCACATCATCGAAATCCACACCCACTAAATCTGCCATCTTACGGATGACTTTGTACAATGCACGTAGGGCAATTCCATCCACCCTAAGCGCCACATTATCCAAGAGGTATGGATTCAAAAGGGCCGCAGCGTAGTGTGTATCTTCAAAAGCCATCTCCCACCTTTCATTGAAAGATTCTTTCAAAGTGACTGCTATGTCATCACGTAAGCTGAAAGGTGGTTCTCTTAAAGAATACACATGCCCTCGCAAATTGTGCATTATGAGCCATGCCCGACCCATCGTTGGTTCTCATCCATCAAACACACGCAAAGCCTTCAATACGTCTTCAGTCATGTACACGTAATTCACACATCGTTGCCAAAAGGCCACATCTTGAATGGTGTTTCTGACATTACGTGCAGCGGTAGTTGACTACGGGCCATTTTGTTCGTTCCGTAAGGTATCAAAGTAATTTAGAACACACGGGTGGTTATTCAACCGCTGCAAGAGTGCTCTGAGTCTCACGAGGCGCTGCAATATGAGGAAATTACAAGCAAAGCGGGTTTCAGTAGGCACTACGAGTTGTAGATTCGAACTCAACTCACGGAAAACCGACATGGTCGCATGATGGTTTCAAATGTATTGGCACAATCTTTTTGCCCTAACAATCAAATCGACAAATTCCTGGATTTTGGCCCAATCTTCCAACATGAGATCCAGTGCATGTGCCATGCAGTCGTGCGCAAAAATGTGCGGGTATGTTCAAGTGATGTCTTGCAATGCCCCAAGCATGTTTGCTGCATTATCTGTGCATACTTGTGTCACATATTTGGAATCCACCTTCTCAATGTACACTTTCATTTGGTCCGCTATGTAGCGCATGGGTTTTTTTGTGAGGTAGTATCAATCGACCCCAAAAATACATCACCTACGGGGCATGAGAGGCCTCCGATTGACATCATCCCAACCATCGCTGCATATCGTCACCCCGTAGTAATTCACAGCAAAACCAACCTTCTCTTCAATCTGCTTCTCGATTTGCAACCTCCTCGGTTCAATTAAATTAGTCCTGAACTGATGGTAAGAAGGTGGACTATATTCAAACCTCGCCAGTGAGGTTGCCCTCACAGCCTCAAAGAAGGCTGGATGCCTTGCCACAATAAATGACACATTTGCTTCATAAAAAAAACTTGCCCACTTCTCATCCAACTCCTTTCTCTTTACAATGTTGAATGCGTCCACCATGTGCTGCTGACGTAATGATCCAGATCTCGTAGAATTTGATGCAGCAAGGCTATTGGACATTTGTAGGGTTTCATTTCCTTCTGAAACGTTTGCCCCTTCTTCCGCTCTCCCACCATTGACCCCACCTGTCACCTCATTTTCTGTGGCTTCACTTGAACTTGCAAGTGGAGTTGTTCTAAATGGCGCACTTTGAATTGGTTCTCCTTCATACATGTCCCTGGGATCCATTCATAGCGGGACAAAACCTGTACAATTGGCAAATCTATAGCGCATTGCACGAGGCATACTTCGACAAATTGACCTCTCCGATTTTGAGCCATATCTGAAATGTGCAAAAGCACGCTCACGTTTGTAACTCAAGGTCCCAGCACAAAAAACACAAGTCACCTTCGTCCCATTCTCCGCAAAGTTTAGCCACGGTTCCCATTCCTTGGTCTACTTTCTTTGACTTGCCATTGCGTTCAGCCGTTCACAAATAATTTCAAATGTCTTCCTCCTCCTTTATATTGAAGTTAAAAAGACCAAAGATATACCGAACAAAGTATCAATAACAGCAGTTAGCACTAATCCACTGCTTGAACTGATTTTGACATCACCTCAGCAACAAACTAGGGCCATCTGCCACCCAAGTAGATTCACAAGGAGCTCAAAATGAATTGAAGTCCAAGAGATAGAGGCCAGGTGACAAATGTAGGGAATACTGGGTCTTCCTTTTCTATATATACTTAGGAAATGCAGGGGCGTGGACTTCATCATTGTGCATGCCAGTAGGGCGTAGACGTACAATCTGAGAATTTGTGAAGGACGTTCACAACGCACACCTGAATCCCTAGCATCAGGGCGGGTACATGAAGGTAGGGCGCAGACTTCAGGGCGTGGGCGTCATCAAAGGGCGTGGACTTCAGGGCGCGGACTCCAGAACAGGGCGCGGACTCGAGGGCGCGGACTTCAGAACAGGGCGCGGACTCCAGAACAGGGCGCGGACTCGAGGGCGCGGACTTCAGGACAGGGCGCAGACTCCAGGACGAGACACCATTACAGAAATGGGGGTGCGCACATGGGGATGCACTGAAAAGTAGGTTGACCTCCGGCATGGGATCCCTCCTTCTTCCTATTTAATAGTCTTAGAAGATGGTGTCCTTCCTTTTCATGGAAAAAGGGATACATTAAATGCTGACACACCTTGTTTTAAATTCCTCATATTTGTGGGGAGAGAAGTTGGCAAAGTTAAACATATGTTTTTGCTGAATGGGCTGTGTCAGGGCGCAGACGCAGGGCGCGGGCTCTAGGGCGGACAATTCACAGAGGCGGAGGAACTTGAGAGAGCGCAGCTGAATCACAGACTCCATGGCGTGGAGTTAAAGTCAGGGCGCGGACTTGAAATCAGGGCGTAGACTTCAAATCGTGAACTTTAAGTCAGGGCGTGGACTTCAAATCAGGGCGCGGACTTCAAATCAGGGCGTGGACTTCAAGGCGTATACTTTAAGTCAAGGCGCGAATTCTAGGGCGTGGACTTGAAGTCAGGGCGCGGACTCCAAGGCGTGGACATGGTCGTCCAACACAAGAGGCATGACTTTGAAATGCGCTTGGGCTTGACATCCTTCAATCCGTCCTATTCTTGGAGCGGGGGAACCATTAATTTCTGCCTCAACAACTTGTTTTGGATTCCGACAAGTCAATGAAAGCAAGAGGCCAAATTAAGAGCTCCACGAACTAAGATTTGGAAGAAACTCTATGGAAGAGCATGTCCCCATCGTTGTGGTGGAAAATGTTTTTCTTTACTTCTTCTAACACTTCAAACTACTTTGAACCAACATATACTTTAGGGTGTAAAACAAAGACTCTAAATTCTTTGATTTAGGAAATGGTTAGGACACTTTGAGGAAATATTTTGGAAATATTTTGGAAATGTTTTGGAAATATTTTGGAAATGTTTAGGCAATATTTTGAAAATGTATTGTACTCGATAAAATCATTATTTTCTTATTTTTCTTGCTTCATTAATTAGAAAACCTTTTCTATTTTTTTACTCCAATCCTAAAATTCTTTTATTCCAACTCAGTGTCATTCTTTTTCTTGGTGAATCATTCTTTGTCCTATTTTTATTGGCTATATTCCTAAAACTCTTCTATCCTAAGTCAATGCCATTTTTTATTTGTTCCATCATTCCCTTTCCTATTTTTTCCATGAATTAGGAAAGCTCTCCCATCCCAACTCTATGCCATTCATTTAAGGTTGGATCATTCTCTCTCCTATTTTTTTTGCTTCAATCCTAAAACTCTTCCATTCCAACTTGTACTTAATTTTTTTCTTTTGGTTGAATAATTCTTTTTTCTATTTTCTTCCTAAAACTCTCCCATCCCAATTCATAGTTCTTTTTTTTTTCCCTAAATTCATTCCCTTTCCTTTTTTTTTGGGCTTCATTTCCAAAACTCTTCCATCCCAACTCAAAGCCAAATGTTCTGTTTTGGTTCTATCATTCCTTTCCCAATTTTTTGGATCATTCCTAAAACTCTCCCATCCCAATTTATAGTTCTTTTATTTGGGCTTGAATCATCTCCTTTCCTATTTTATTTTTGCTTATTTCCTAAAGTTCTCCCACCCCAACTCAAAACCATTATTTTTTTGTTCCATCATTCTCTTTCCTCTTTTTTTTTGTTTCTGCTTCATTTCTAAAACTCTTGCATTCCATCTCCATGCCATTTTTTTTGGATTCATCAACTCCTTAAAGTCTTAAACACTTCCATTTCAAGTCAATGCCATTTGTTTTTGGTTCCACCATTCCCTTTCCTATTTTTTTGGGCTTCATAAATTCCTAAAACTCTTGTATCCCAACTCCATGCCAATATTTATATGTTGAATCATTTGCTTCCCTATTTTTTTGGTTTTCCTATTTTTTTTTCTTCATTAATTTTTAAAACTCTTTTATTCCAACTCCATGCCAATTTTTTTTGGTTTAGTCATTCCCTTTCCTATTTTTTTTTCTTTGCTTCATTCCAAAAAATCTACCATCTTAATTCATTGCCATTCTAGGGTTACAAGAGCGTCCCTAAGGCTAGGGTTTATTTGGGCATGGTTTTTATTGCACCTACCCCCCCATTTGTAGACGTTGCGAATCCAAAAATGTTGGTTTGAGCCTAAATTTTTTCTTCGTTTGTGAGATATAGCAACTTTGACTTTAGAGTTTGAAAGTTTGACTTTGCAATTGTGGCTTCATTTTGAAGACACCAAAAGTGAAAGATATCTTTTTGGAATGGGCTTCATGAGAGCTTTTCAAAAAATGTCTTGTTGGGCTAAAAATAGCAATTTCTATTTTGGACCCAAATCGTTGTTCAAGGGTATGTTGACTTTCGGATAGGGTCGCGAATGTAAATTTAGAATGGATGACCTCATAGGTCGTGGTCGTGGGACTCCAGAATGATGTGGCACTTCGTGATTAGACATTCGATGCATGAGATATGAGCGGATGAAGTTTGTTTCATCAAACTTCATCCATCAATTGTGGTGAATGAAAATATTGGATGATAAAGTGAAAGATGTTTTTGGAAAGCTAGAAGAAGCAACTTTAAGGTGGGGCCTTTGCATTTTCCCAAAAATAAATTTTTAGGGTTGACATACAATGCATGGCTAGACAAACACTTTTGCATGAAGAAGGGCAGTCAAAATCGGAAGTCATGAGGTTGTAGGTCTTGGTCATGGGACTCCAAAATGACGTGGCACTTGTCGATTGGACGATCCATGCATGAGATATGAGCGGATGAAGTTTGGTTTGATCAAACTTCATCCATCGATTGCCATTGATGAGAATGTCGGATGATAAAGGTGAAGATGTCTTTGGAAAGCTAGGACCAGCATCTACAAGGTTGGGCTTTTGCTTTTTGCCAAAAAAAGATTTTTAAAGTTGACATACAATGGATGGCCACCCAAATACTTTTGCATGAAGAAGGGCCATTGAAATCCGAAGGCACGAGGTTGTGGGTCTTGGTTGTGGGACTCCAAAATGACGTGGCACTTGTCAATTGGACGATCCATGCATGAGATATGAGCGGATGAAGTTTGGTTTGGCCAAACTTCATCCGTCGATTGCCATTGATGAGAATGTTGGATGATAAAGTGAAAGATGTTTTTGGAAAGCTACGAGAGACATCTATAACGTGGGGCTTTTGCTCTTCTCCAAAAATTGATTTTTAACATGAACAACATTCATGACCTTTAAAATACAGTAGTTGTTGTATTTAAGGGGTTCAAATGCTTAAATCTCGTGGCTAACGCTTGAATTTCCTTTATAAAAAAATTTGTGCAAGTTCAAAATATTTGGGGGATTTCAAATATATGATTTTATTTTGAAATTGGCATGTGAATAGCATGCACAACATTAATGAGTTTTAAAATACAGTAGTTGCTGTATTTAAGGGTTTCAAGTGCTTAAATCTCATGGTTAACGCTTGAATTTTCTTTATAAAAAAATTTGTACAAGTTCAAAACATTTGGAGGATACCTAATCCATGATTTTATTTTGAAATTGATGTGTGAATAGCATGCACAACATTAATGAGTTTTAAAATACAGCAGTTGTTGTATTTAAGGGGTTCAAATGCATAAATCTCGTGGCTAACGCTTGAATTTCCTTCATAAAAAAATTTGTACAAGTTCAAAACATTTGGAAGATACCTAATCCATGATTTTATTTTGAAATTGACGTGTGAATAGCATGCACAACATTAATGAGTTTTAAAATATAGCAGTAAGGCCATATTCATTAAATTGAGACAAAATGGTCATTTTGAGAACTTAAGGCTCTTCCATTCAAAGATAAATTGTTGAAGGCTAAGAAAGAAATAGGCAAATCGTTTGAAGGCTTAAAGCAATTTAACACCAAAGTAATTCAGAAACGTGTTTGTGCAAAATGCAATTCCACATGAGTTGTGTAATAAGATGTAATATTTATAAAAGCGGGTCCCTTTACATTGAAGAACATGAATTTACTTGAATCAACTTCTCTCACTTCTCTATATACTTCACTTCCTAGGAAATGAAATCCCGGTATATCTAATCTTGCTAAGTCTAATGATTGAATGTCTTGTGTAAAAATGTAGAGGATATGACCAGAGAGAGCACTTGGCTTCGCTAAAAATCGTTTTTTGTATATGAATGGCTATTCTATTAATAGTAATGATCCTTCCATAAAGGAAAGATGACTAACAACGAGGATCACTAGGCAAACCATCGTTCTTGGATGAAGAACAGCTATTTGTTGCCTCCTTGGCTGCCTCCAAGGCTTTCAACTTGGCCAATTCTCTGAAGATATCCTCGCGTCGAGAAGGCTTGGGTGATCCACTGTCTTTACTCAATGTATTGAACATCCCCATCATCATTAAATCCTTGGCCTCTCTCTTCCGCTTTCGTTCATGTCGCGAAATCTCGGTATTGGAAAGAGACCTAGAACCTCGAGGAGGCGGCCGTGGTATCGATCTATTCACAGTGCTTATGTACGGATCGGCAGTTGTTGTCGATCGTGTGTAATTTGACCGCCGTAGGTCTTGAAGAGTCGTTTGGCGGGAAATAGGTACTGCGGAAGGCAAAGATACTCCGCCTACAGATTTGGAGGGGAACGAGATGGGAATATCTACGAGGCGTCGAACCTGCTGTGCATTGCATGCACCCAACGGTACTTCATTGATCCGATCCCCATCCCTGGGATCTATATTGAGCTCCTTGCTCTGGACAGCCTGATGTGCGATTGTCATCGGCAACAGCAATCCATCCTCGAGACGAGGATCCATACCCGTCTTTTCGTCATCCTCATACAATTTCCTGTGCGGGGTGTTTGGCGTTCGCAAAGTCGGTGACTGTGAACGCAATCGACTTGGGGTGGAGCTGGCCCTCTTCATCGGCGACGGTGAGCAAATCGGTGTCCTCACAGGACCCCGACTAGGTGGGCTATCTACCACGCCTTCCTCCACATTCCCCTTCGAGAAGTCGATGGCCGCCGAAGCTGCATCAGTGGCCGAGCCCAAGAGGTAAGGCTTTGAATAGGAGGACGGCATGAAGCTCCCTCCAATCGAGCCGGACCTCATTGAAAGTGACACGTCCAATCCAGACAACAAGCTCCTCGTCAATGGTTCCGTCTGTTGGAGAAGGTGTAAGAAGGATCCTTTGACCTATAGTAATGGATGTGAACACACATCCTCCACAATTATCCTCGACTCAAAGATAACACACATCTTCCACAATTATCCTCGACCCAAAGATAATGTACATCCTCCACAATTATCCTCGACTCAAAGATAACACACATCCTCCACAATTATCCTTGACCCAAAGATAACTCAACATAGAAGACAGACACATGTTGAAGAAAACAATATCCTCAAAACAGGCCAAAAATCTTGATGAAATTTCAAAATTTTACTAATTCATAAAAATGAAATGTACATAAAAATCCGTATTCACAAGAATAATGTACAATGAATTCTATGATTGACTGAGACACAGAGAAGTCTATTTCTTCCTTCCAGCCTCTTATTCAATTATTAAATTCATCCCCCGCAACACGAATCGAGACTGAAATGCCTTGGCGGACTTCCTCATCCCTTCCAATATATATTCGGCACTATCGTCGGATGCAGACAAGGGTGCCACACCTATCCGGTTCTGATCTACGAACTCACGGAGGCGTCCGAGTGGACAATCCTCGTGTAGTTTCTTCAGCCACGGAATGAGAGTGCCCAAGAGCACTTTGTCTCCACACATGTACGGGTTCCAACTCTCAAAGTATATGCAATTCCCGGTCTCATTGAGGACGCCGTTTTGCGGAGAATCATCAATGAGAATAGTATTGTCCTTGTTGAAGGAGTCGACATCATGAGGGTCTAGGAACAATTCCTCATCAAGCACTTTCAAGAGAAGAGTCTTCCACGGACTCCCAGCCTGATGAAGAAATTTCCCGTCGGAACACTATATTCATTAAAATGAGAGTTTTCCAAGAAAATGAGAGGTTCTAAATACATAGTTTTCTTTAAACATAGGTGATTTTGTTCTATACGGAGAGAGAAAAGCAATGCATCATTAGGAAAGAGTCTAAATACTGCAAGTCCATTATGAGAAGAATGGAATTTACTGATAATATCCATCAAATATACAAGTAATAGTGTGTACACAATGGAATGACACTTTGGATTCTAGACTTTATAATAGCCTTTTATAAGGAACCCAAAATGTTATCATGGTCAACAATTGTTGATGTTCAACTGTACATCTACATTGTACCGGATGATGTAGCTCATGCTCCGTAATAATCATAATGTGCTTTACTACTGTGACATACTCTTCAACTTCTCATATGCCTTCAATATTTCCGGTCCTCTACTGTACCCAGTACAAATTGCGGACCGCTCTCGAATGATGTCCCACTTTTGCTTCTCCAAGGACCTTTCTTCCGCAGCATCCCATAAACGACGGCTCCCTTCTAGTCGGGACTCTCCACTAAGATTTGAGCGTTGACGTTTTGGAACATTCAAGTATCTGCGTCTATGAATTGGAGGTAGTGGAACCTCCGGTGTGGTCGCCTCTGCAATATACATGGAAGAGCTCCGAGATCGCTTCGTTTGGACACCTTCCGTTAGTGGAAGAAGGCGGGGAAGAGAGGAAGCAATATCTGGACGCACTTGGCAAATCTCACTTGGAATGCCTAAAGTTACATTTGTTCCAATGCCTGGACAACCTTCCTCCCCGTAAAGCTTTCTTTGAGTCATTCGATCAGAAGTAGACGGCAAAGCACGTTGGCCAACGGATCGCAGCGGCGACGGGGAGCAAGAAAGCCGTGGACGCGTCCTACCACTCGGAGGACTGTCGACCACGTTGTCCTCAATAGGCTTCGTCGAGAAATCCATGGTGGAATTTGCAGTAGCGGCCGAACACAGTAAATTTCCAGTGCTGAGAATGATGTATTGCCCATAGTCTAAGATGGAGTCAGCAGAAGCTGCACAAGCGAATCCACCTTTCGGAACATGGGCCTCCGAAGTTCTCATCATCTATCAAGCAAAGAAAGCCACAGATTGAAGAAGAACATAATTCAAATTGAGAAAACACTACCGCGCAATACACAGTCCTAACAATATAAGAACTAAAATAGAAGACAGCACCCAGCAAAAAGCTCAAAAGAACTTTGACATGTATATAAGCCAAGCATGTGCTGTTTAGGTCGGACCGACCTAAACTGCACAAGTTGAAACGAATGAAGTGGATCACACAACATACTGGAACAAAGCAGTTCAAACATATCACACACAAAACTGATATTGCTTAAACATTCTGAATGGATTCATTCAATCCACCAGTCTACAAATATCAATTAAAAAATAAGTATATACAATTTAAGGCGGACCGAGCTAAAATGCGCCAGTCTTGCACTCGAACTACACTTTCCTAGGAAACCATAGACCATGACCTAACTCAAACTAGAGGAAGCGCGAACTACTTCCATTAGCACTTCGTATTCCTTGCGGTTCCTTTCGTCGCAAAGCATTCATCGCCCAATTCTTCCAGGACCATTTTCCTTGAATGCCTTCAAACCTTGGTCTCGAGCTATGTGTAAACGTTGAAACCAAGGAAGCAAAACATCGAAAAGAAAGGAGTCCCGCGGACCATTCCCTCTATAACTCCACGCATCAGGCAGTATGACATTATGAGGCCTGTTCATTATATGCTTCATAGGACTGTCATCTACAATGACAGTATTGTCAGACGAGAAGCTTCCTCTTCTATCTTTAAATAACCGGTCTAGATTTTTGAGGAATAAGTCCTTGTCCGTTCCTGGTACTTTGAAATAGGTCAACCTTCCCGATCTATCTCTTTGTTTTAGTGTTTGGCAGGAGTCCTGCCCAAGTATTTGTGAAGGCAGCAGTCCGTCTCGGAAAAGATATTGAGAAATCAGTTTAGTGGTAGACTTCTTCATAGAACTCCACACTAAAACTGTTGCAAATTTTTGAAGCTCTGTAATGAAATTAGAGCAATGAGGCCGCACCCACACAGCCTTGGGTCCGACTAGCGCGGGCTCAGTTGCGGAGTGCGGCTACGAGAAGTCTCTCAATTTTTTGTGCGACAATCCCTTGGACTTCCAATCTTCACAGACACATAGAATGCCATTTAGGTCCAGGACAACATTGATCCACTTGTCCGCCACCCTGGACCTGAATGGACGATCGACGCCCTCCGAAGTCCCTCCACGACGACATGGAGGATCGGATTCCTACTGTCAAAAGGAATAGAGCGAGGATAGTTAACATTCTGCACGTCCTCTTCTTGTCGACACTACAATGATACGAATTCCAGAACCCGTGGACAATAGGGAAATGAACATACCTGCTGTTGAGAGGACTCAGCAAGAACATCAGGTTCAACCTCAGGTTGAATGTCAGTCGTAACCACCTTCTTCGATTCACTTTGAGGAGGTCCTAGCACCAACATTTCATCAAGGGCAACAAACTCATTTTCCAACACAGGAATTGATGGTGCTACAGAAGAAGCGCAAGTTGTACAAACATTGAAAGCATTCTGAAGCCCTGCAATAGAAGAATTAAGATAGAATGTTGTGTAAGACAACGATATATTACAGCCTCAACAAATGAGTGTTAAAATACAAAATTGATTACAAAATTTGGAACTCCATGGTTCAGTCCACTAGAAGTTCCCGTGTCCACAAAAAAACTCTATACACTATATCTACAAATGCAGCTCTAGAATACACATCAGCTCGAGTCGAGCTACAACAAATGACATCGAGTGATTACTTGGCACAACCTGTTAGTGGATCATTGGCGCGGTCGGTGGTACTCCCGGGCACTACCCCTTCTGGATCCACAGACAAGTTTTGCCCACTATCACACTGCTGATCTCCCTTGGATATCCCCTCGCTTGCAGCTTGTACGCCCTCCAAGGTCGATGTGACGTTCTTGGGCGATGAGGAACTCTGACCTCCACGTGTTTCTCTCACAGGAATAGGCGGAGGGATAAAATCCGGAGGCCCCGGTGGAAGAGGCGGAGGCGCAGCAGCATCCCTCTGCGGAACGGAGACAGCACTATCATTGGATCCTGATGGGTTGTTTCCAATGAAGAGCTGCTGCGAAGCTGTTGGTGGTGGAAGCGTGGCAACAGACTGGGCTTGATTTCTATCCAAGTACGCTTGCCACATTACCCGATTATGCTCACGCTCCTCCCTATTCAACCTTTGTTCCTCTAGGAAGGCCTGCGCTAGACCCGCAAAGTTTTTAGTTGATTCCTTTTGGAACTCTAAATTTTCCTCCCGATCTTTCTTTTGTTTGCGCCTGATTTCCTCTTGCTGCTTCAAGACCACCGCCAGCGACATCGACAAGGCCTGCATATGGTCCACCTTCTTTTTCTTAGTAGGCCTAGTTCTGGAAACCGGAGTTTCAGCATCAACAGGTTGGACTGCCGTATTCTGCAGCCCTGTTGAGCTTGACGACCCTAAATTGATTTGCGATGCACGAGCACCTAGCGTGGTGATTTCGTCAAACATGTCGTAATCCACCGCAATGTCTTCTACGTCGAAGTCATCCTCTTCCTCCTCATTTTCATCTTCTTCGACGTCTTCCTCCATGCGCCTCTTCCCCCGGTTTTGGCCAGGCGAGGCAGCAGTCTCCGAGCGCCCCCTTGGTCTGGTTGAATCAGGGTTGGACTGTGACTCACGTTGAGTGGATACAATGTCTTCGTCAACAGTGTATGAGGAGTTGAGGAAGTCATCCTTGTCCAACGATAAATCGACCGTGGCAATATTTTGCCAGATGTCTGTTTCGCAATCCGGGACAGTAGCGAAAACATCTACCCAGCTCATCTACAGCCAAACACAGCATGCAGAATCTCAGAGTTACTGACTTGCAATTTAGGACAGTCCGACCTAAACAGCATCCAAGGAACATAGGCTAGGATAGGAAAATAACGTCGACTATTATGACAATTAATCATTGAGTTCCAGACTATGTATGCATTTTAGGGCGGTCCTCCCTAAACTACAACCAGGATCTAGAAATTGTTCATTGACTACAAGTAAGCAGTAAGCGTCAAGTGCAGGTTTCCAGTTTAGGTCGGTCCGACTTAAATTGTAGCGATGTACTTACCAGGGCAGCACATGTCAATTTGCTCCCAACAAAAACAGAGAATACACTTGACCCCAAATGGTAGAACTTCTTGATGATCCCAAGGTAGAATTCCATTCGCAGCTCCATAATATACATTCTAAACGGTAGCTCATTGTACCTCTTAGATTCTTTATAAGTGATTGTATTCGGAGCTCGAAATTCCGGTTCAATCCGGACCTGCGTTGGCAGGTCTGGGCTTTGGAGAAAAATGAGTGGTACTTTCCTCAGCGCCTTTGCTGAATTCGCTGGGAGATCATAAAGTCTCTCATTTTTCGCTGGGTAGTAATCGGAAAAACTCCGATTATATGTGCGTAAGACCTCATTTTTCTCAACGAACTCGAGGACTTGAGATAAGTCGGTCTCGTCCTCGACGATGAACAACCAGGTCTTAACTTCTTCAAGCAGAGGTTCCTTCATTTGCTGCTGAGACATTAGTACTTCCAGGAAGAACGGCTTCTCCATCGTGGAGTTCTCCTTCTCCAACACTCCGGGAATCGATCGAAAATCGATCACTCCCAATTCGATCAAGCTCATTGTCTCCGGCATCCAAACATCCGCCGGCCAGTTCTCGTGTGTGTTGTAACGTATGTTGTAAGGATGCAAATGTGCGACCGACGAAGGAATGCGAAATTGGTTCTTCTTTTCCAGGAAGACTTTGAAGAAGGCCTCTATCTTGGGATCGATGGTTGCTGCTGTCTTATTTCTCCCTCGGGTTTGCTTGGTCATCGAAAAATATGCCTCACTTGGCCTTTCAAGCAACAGATTCATCGTTGCACTAGTGAAGCAGCGGCTTCTCTTGAACTGTCGCCAGTTCTCCGAAATGAGCTCATTCCTTGCATTGAACAAGTTCAGTTCTGGACAGATCAGGTGAATCTCTTTTTTCACCATCTTCTCCCGCTTCACTCTCTCCACCCATTCCTTGGCGCTGTAGTAGTCTTGTACGACCGTGGACACCGGTTTGATTGTCACTTTCGGATATGGGTGGTGGCGACTTGGTCCGGAGCGATTGAGAATGTGCTTCGCCAATCTCTTCATATCGTCGTAGCTGAGATTTCCAAGGGGCCTGAAGAAGTCTCTACTCATTGCGCAACTTTCTTGTTTCTAGTTTTCCTTCTCATTGAACTTCATCTTCATCTCTGGATCGATGAGCTCCCCGTGTGTAGCACTAATGATAACTTCGCTCCAAACCTCATAAACGTCGTCGGGCGCAGAAATTATTTTCAGTTCGTTTGTAAGCTTCAGCTTCTCGTCTGCACCCTTCTTCTTTGAGATCGTGAAGCTTTTATTCACGTCAATCATGGCGAATTTGAGATTAACTGCCTTTTCAAAACTCTGCACAAGGATTGACTAGATTCAATAACTTGTGATCTTATCATAAACTACACTACAGAAGGAGCTCTCTCGGAGAGCAAGTACAAAACTGTAAGCATATCAGTTTAGGGCAGTCCGCCCTAAAATGCTTACCTTGTACTTTTGCGTTAGCGCAGTATGGGCTTTGCCTCGTTCTGAGGGTCCACCAGTTTTGTCTCCTTTCGGTGGTGCCGATCTTCCCATGGAAACCCACACAGTCCTTGCTCCCAAGATATTTGTTGCCCAAGATGGCGTAGCAGGCTGAAAGTGGTTGGTCCGATTATAGTATGCGGAGATTGTCCTCAACATCTCCTTATCGAGTGACCAAACCACGTAGCATTTCTAGGTTCTGAAGTGTTTCTTCACTTCTTCGTTCACCATGCTTTCCTCTTGCATCATCAGGTGGCTTGCAGCTACGCTGTGCTGGCCATTGATGATGTAAAAGTCTCCGTCCATCACCTCCTCCCATCGAGGTGGATCTCTTTTGCCTTTTGGCAAGACCAGTGTGACGCAAAGAGTCTGCTTCACGCTCTTGTCCGGCATGTTGACAAGATAATGGAACATCTCTTTAATAATTTTGTCCTCCTTCACGCGTATGTTGAGTTCGGCAGGTGCCTCCTTCAACTTTCTAATCGGCAGCTCTTTCTTCTCACCAACTCCGTAGATAAACGCGGTGGAGTACTTCTCCCAGAAGTTCTTGTACAGAGCGCTTATATCTTTGTAGTTTGGCTTCCGCTCCGTCTTAAGGGCTTCCAGAACGACATTCATTTCTTCGAGATAGCTTGCCGACTCCACGCCTGACTACTCCGATGTCCTCTTGACTGCCTTCCTTGCTGACCCGGATGCCAGCGGACTGCTTTGAGGTGCTGTTGCTGGAGATGGTGGGGGCTTCCTGTTTTTCTTGCCTTTACTTTGTGACCCACCAGCCTTTTTCCCCGTTGATGGCTAACCTTCATCTTGAGCAGCTGTCTCCACGGATACCATCCGTGGAGCCATGAAGGATCTTTACATTGCTATCTTCTCCTTGATGACTACAAAGGAGTTCATCAGGAGCGTGATCTTCGTGCGTAGTCTGCTTCCCGTCAGTGGACTTCCGTCCATGTTGTGGTACTCGCCATTGTCTATTTTGCGCTCCAACTCTTTGATCTCCGAACTGTATGGCGTCGGCTCTAGACTTTCCAAGAATGGCGATATGTTGAACCATATTTTCTCTGAGTTCAAGAGTAATGTGAAGTGGTACTGATTGCCCGCTGGGAATTCGTTGGTGGTGGTGACGCAGTGAATTTTGATAATAGGGAATTTATCCGTAAACACCCGCTTCACTTTCTCGTCAAATGAGATCGGCAGATACGCCTTTGAATTCTGGTACTTCATGTTGAAGTGTATGTTGTCTGTATGGGGCACCATCTTCAGACACCACGCGTCCACCTCTTTTGGATTTTCGAACTCCCACCAGTCCCCTTCTATCATATCCTCGTCTACATTTGGACTTTCTTCTTCGACATCCTCTACTCTTTTGAAGTGCGCCTTGAGTTGATCCATGTATTCCTCCATTCTGAGGATGGACAACTACAATTCAGTCTATTGTTGCGGTTTAGGACGGACCGAGCTAAAATGTTGCTAGACGTAGACGCACATTTTTCTTGTTGATCTTTCTTAAGACAATTTTGATTGCGCCCTTATTTATTTTTGATTTTGTAGTCTTCTGTTTGCTGCCTACGTTTCTGTATTAGTCTGCAGATTAGGGCGGTCCGCCCTAAACTGCTGGGATTATTCTTTGGTTTGTAAGCTTTTTTGTTTAATTAGTATAAGAGGCCTTGAGTTTTAGAAGTATTTTATCTACCAATCATCACTGAAATTCTTCAATGTGTCTGATTTCTTTAATCATTTTATGGTAATGTCTATGCTTTTGTCGTCAGTGTAGTGCTTTGGAGTGCAGTTTAGGGCGGTCCGTCCTAAATTGCGCGTGGTCTATATTCTCGGTTTTTATATGTAGCATATATATAGGGTTGATCAATTCTGAATTTCAACAAAAAGGCAGTTTAGGGCGATCCGTCCTAACTTGCACATTGACTATATTTTTTATTTTTCAGCGTAGCATATGCATAGGGTTCATCAATTTTCGTAATTTAGAGAAATGCAGTTTAGGACGGTCCGCCCTAAATTGTGCATGGACTTTATTTTTGATTCCTTACCGAGTTAGCGTACCTTATATGTAGAGTTTATGAGTTCTTATTATGAACAAAAATTCAGTTAAGGATGTTCCGCACTAAATTGCGCATGGACGACATTTTTTATTTATCAGCGTAGCATATATATAGGATTGATCAATTCTCATGATCTACAGAAATGCAGTTTAAGACGGTCCGCCCTAAATTGCAGACGTTCTATTTCTGACTTTGCACTCAATACCCGCTTGATACCCGGGGATATCTAGGTTATATCCGCCTAAGACCCGGAGATATCATGGTCATATTCGTCAAATTCTATGCGAGGGTTAACACGTTCTTCAACTGTAAAGCTTGATAATTAGAACCCTAAACCCTAAACCTCTAACCCTAAACCCTAAACCCTAAATCCTTAAACCCTTAAACCTGAACCATTTATTAACATCCAATGCAGAAGTCCTGACCTGCCAAATAACACAATGATAGGTTTTTGATACTTGTCTCCTTTCACAAATGAAAAAATCCTCAAAGCTGCTACCACAAACGTATCCAAATTACACTGCTGCAAATCCAAGAGTGCAAAACAAGGAGTGAGAAAACAAGAAAAGTACAATTGCAACTACTTAATCACATGTAATTTGGGAGACAGGCAATTGATTCGTTCCCAAGTTCAACAGAATTGCAACATCCAGATGCAATTGAAACCAGTGCTCCCAATTGTTTTCCACCATTCTATAAATAAAAATGAAACCCACAAGAATCCCACAACCCACAAGCATATGACCTAAACTGCACAAGCACACCGCAAACTGACTGAACACGTCCGCCCTAAACTGCACAAGCACACCGCAAACTGACCGATCACGTCCGCCTCTTTGCCAAACTAAAATCAGCAGCTTCAGCATGACCAAAAATGACAGACGCAGATGCACACAAAGTGAAAAAAGAGGTGAACCTGAATGAAGGTGAGCTTCTGAACCCTAACGTCGATGTCCTTCACCCTTTGGGTCGCTTGCAGACCTGATCCGCAAACCCGCCACCAAACACCTCGTTTCTGAATTGCATGCAAACACATCCTGATGTAAGTTTTGTGGCAAACAATCATAAAAACCAAATCCCGTGGTTTCTCACGGTTTCTCACAGTGTCAAGTTGGTGGGCGTGTACACATGACCTTAACTGCACAAGCACACCGCAAACTAACCGAACACGTCCAATCTAAACTGCACAAGCACACCGCAAACTGACCGAACACGTCCGCCCTAAACTGCACAAGCACACTGCAAACTGACCGATCACGTCCGCCCTAAAATGCACAAGCACACCGCAAACTGACTGAAGACGTCCAACCTAAAATTGCACCACAAAATCCTTGAAATTCAATCACACGGAAACAAAACCCTAATACAGCATAGCATCTAATATGAATCTCATCAAGCAAGGAACCGGCAACTTGTGAAATTAGCACTGTCCCAAGCTCTCTGGCAATTTCTAGCAGCTTGAATTTAGGTAAAAAACGCGTGAAAAAAGATTGGCAAAGTACCTGTTGAAACGAGGAATTCTGATTTTGTGCCTCCCACTTTGCAACTCAAGTATCTCGCAGACAGCAGGTGCAGCTCAAGTGCAGCTCGCACCAGCTTGCACCAAGCACCAAGCACCTTGTAGCAAGCAGCAAGCAACTCAGACAACAAAGCACCTCGCAGCAAGCACCTCGCACCTCAGACAGCAGAGCACCTTGCAGCAAGCACCAAGCAACTCAGACGGTAGTAGGTGCAACTCAGCACCTCGCACCTCGCATAGTAAGTGCAACTCAAACAACAGGTGCATCCTAAACCTCGCACCTTGCACCGCAACAGCAGATGCAACTCAGACAGCAGGTGCAACCCTAAACCTCACACCAAGCACCGAGCACAGCAACAGCAAGTGCAACCCTTAACCTTGCACCGAGCACCAAGCACCAAGCACCAAGCAATCCGCACCTCGGACCAAACAATCCGCACCTCGCACAGTAGGTGCAACCCTAAATTGAGCATCGAGCACCAAGCACGAAGTACGAAGTACCGAGCACCAAGCAGCAAGCAATCCGCACCTCGCACCTCGCAGCAAGCACCAAGCACCAAACACCAAGCACCAAGCAATCCACACCTAGCACCTTGCAATTTCAAATTTCGAGCATTCCTCACAACTCTCTCGCCGCACTCCTTCGCTGCAACCCAGGCGGCCAACAAACCTCTCCACAATGAACTTCACACGAAACCTCAACGAAGAAACAAAAAAAAAGCCAAACCAACAAAACTAACAAAGCTAGCAACAAATGCGTTGACCCTCCCCCCGCTCGGCGAAAGGAGGGTGACGACTAACCGGGGCTACACTGAGCCTCCAACCAGGGTCGGTATTAGGTTCGGACTTAGGGTCGGGTAAACGTTCGACTACCGAGGCTATAAGGTCGGGAACCAAATCCACAGGGTCGGCAACTGAGGCCGCAGGGTTGGACGTTGGTGCTACAGGCTTCTTTTCCATTTTTGAAGAAGTACCATATTGGCAATATAAAAAATGATATTGGTTTTCCAAATTGCAACATTCATCCATTTAAGGGAGCCAACCCATTTTGACCACTTAAGCCGTTTGGACTATTTGCACGGCTGATTTTTTCAAAACTTTCATTTCTACAAGTTTCGAAAGAGGCATTACAATGTAGGCATAATTTTTTAGATGTTTTTTTGCAACATATAATTATTGAGAACTTTAGTGGAAAATGGGCTTTCTTCTATTCTGATGATATAGCCCATTATCTTTCCAACAATTTTGATTGCAATATTGAAACTCTCCTAAGCCAATTATATAGTGCGACAACTACATAGAAAGTTGTGCCATATGTAATTGCTTCAAATTTTTTGTGCACAGTCAAAAAGGCAATGGTCTATACTACCAGAATGGGATGTCGGTTATAAATGGGTTGCCTCTTGTATTGGATGTATGGTATGGTTTTCATCCACAATTGGGCAATTTCATCTAATATATTTTTATATTTCAAAGTTGTCTAGCAATTTCATCCACTTTTTCTAGCATTTTTTATAATCTTTTTTAGGGCAATCCTTCCTTTTCATAAATCATAACAATCTTGCCCACTTAGAAGTTGAACTTTGCATGAATAAAAAAAAATGGGAATAGAATGGGCCCTCCCCTTGAATGGTCCAAATCCTTCAAATGTCTTGCAATAATTAAAAAAGAATGCTCAAATAAATTTAAAGCAACTTGAAATTCATGCTACACATTGGATTCCACATTAATTCTCAATGCTAGCCCATTTAGGAGTTAATTTACATGTGAAAAGGAAGGATTGCCAAGGATACAGCCGTTGTACCTTAACGGTTCAAAATTAAAAAGGTCATGGAATTTTGTAAGTGATTGCTCAAATTTTGATCAAGCAAGTTGTAAATAGTGGTACAAGCGACATCATGCGTTCATTTTCAATCTTGCCCACTTAGAAGTTGAACTTTGCATGAATAAAAAAAAATGGGAATAGAATGGGCCCTCCCCCTGAATGGTCCATTCTATTCAAATCATGGCCTTATGGGATGAATTCATAAAATGGTAAATAAAATATATATTAGTACAAGTTATGAATTAGATGAACTTTAAGATTTTATAATAAAAAACACTACTAGTGCTTCTTTTATACATTTTTGCAAGCAAAAATAATATGTAATTCAATAACTCATGTGTTGTAGTATAGAAATACTAAAGTCCAGAAACCATGATGTATATGAAAATAATCAAACGCAAAAGACATGTACAAGTTGCATACTAATTGAACATTTAGATTTCATGATAAAACATTATTGATGGTCATTTCATTCATTTTAACACGCAAAAGAATTCTAATTGAATAAGTCATGTGCTGTAGTTTATAAATAATGAAGCCCAAAAGCCATGACATATATGAAAATAATAAATAAACGAAATACATGTACAAGTTGCATACTAGATGAACATCTAGATTTCATGATAAAACAATATTAAAGGTCCTTTTATGCATTTTTACATGCAAAAGAACTTCTAATTGAATAACTCATGTGCTGTAGTTTACAAATAATAAAGTTGAAAAGCCATGACATATATGAAAATAATAAAACCCAAATACATGTACAAGTTGCATACTAAATGAGCAATTTAGATTTCATAATAAAACGAAACTAATGTTCCTTCTAGGCACTTGGAGACATGCCAAAACAAATTAATTGCAATAAATGATATTGAGAGACTTCGAATTTTTATCCATATGAAATTGTAGTTCCATTTCGAATAATTAAAAGGTATGAAAGAAAAATATATTACAATCTACAAATTTATATTTATTGGGTTGAATTCAAAGAATCTTGTTACAAATCTTGAACCCAAATTTAAAATTAGGAACATTCCAATTCATTTTATTGATTAAAAAATTGTTGAGAAGAATTTATTACATCGGTCCACCGATCCACGATGCCAACACTAGCTCTAAGCGTTATTACAAGTGTATATTATTTGAGTCTGGAAAGCTACAAAAAAAGGTTTTGCACACAAGCACATAAATATGGTGCAAGTTGTAAACGTTTTGAATTCTCAAATTCCATGGATTGAGCGTTCAGACATCCAACTCATTTTTGAAGAAGTAAATAAAACCTTAAAATTTTAATGTACTACAGATGCCTTTCAAATTTTGGCTACTTTCTATAGATAACTAAGAAAATAACTTGCATGATTGGTGGCACATTTCAAATAATTATAGTGCTAGTGCCTTCATGATTGAATGGCACTTGCAAGTGTGAATTACCATAATGTAAGCTTATAATTTATAATTGAGAGTGTGATGTGAATGCAAGGTGGACTCCACCATGATGGGTTTCCCAACTTAATCATTTCAATAATTAATGTTCTTCACTTCAAGAGATGACCTCACCTTTTGCCACTTCCAAAGTTCATTGTATGTGTCAATCACCCAAATTTTCAGTTAAAAATGATTGTTTAGTCATGTGTTTATGTTTAAAAAAGTTGAAAAGTTCGTCATATAGGATCTTCATACACCATAATTATTATTTAGTGCAATAGGAAAGTCCTCTGCAAAGGGTGTTCATGATTCCATTGAACATCCAAAAAAATATACAATTACATAATTTTTAACATGAGTACCAAATGCATCTTTCATTTTATGTGCTTATCTTTCTACATTCTCATGTGGAATGTAAAAATTCACGTAGTACATTGTAAAAAAACAAAAAATTATTTTTTTTATTGTATGTGTACTTTGTTTTCAATATAATGCTTAGCACTAATTTGAATATAATGCCCACAACTAATTTGAACTTCCTTAATGAAAATTTTGAGTATTCACGTTAAAAATTTCATGACATTTTAAATTTTGGACATCTTCAGTCCAGTGGCCATGAAACGTGTACATGATTTATTAAATGGGCAAGTATTGAAAATTTGCTTGGAATCCAATGCATAACTTTAGTTACAGTAATTTTTTGCTTTGCCAAGGATACTAATTGATTTATTGTATGTCTTTCATAATGTTCTATTATTTTAAACAAAAAGAGTAATTCATGGACTTTTACATTTTTTTAACTACTCAAACCCATTTGAAAAAGTATCAATTAATTTTTTTTAAGTTCATTTGTAAGGCTTTGGTTTATGCCAAAGTGTTAAAACTTTTTTTTTCCAGTTTTTTCAATGTTTATGTATGTACGCTTTTTTCGAATGTTGAACATTTAATCCAAATTTTTAACACTGGACCCTATACCCTAAACCCTAAACCCTAAAGCGTTGTTTACATTTTGTACACCAACATTCATAAACAAAGAGATTTTATTTTTAAAATGCAAAGTCAACAAAGTTACAAAAGTTCAATACATTCTTTGCACATGCATTGTTGCGTGGCAAGGAAAAGGAAGGAGAGAATGTCTCACCTACTTCTGGAAATCTTTAATGTTAGACAAAAAATCGCGCGCAAAATTTGCTTTGTCAACACTGTGATTTGCGAAAAAAAATTCCAGTAGTTGACTTTGCAAATCCGCAAATACCTTAAATAGGCTTGAATCTGAAGTAAGCACTATCAAGTGGACAACTATTTTTCTAATGAAAGACTGCACAAACTTCTTCCAAAGATCGTGTGACCTGAAAAAGTGCTACAAAGTGGAAAACGAATCTCCCGAAAAAAAATTTGAAATTTGAATTCATTTTGTTTTGGCGCGGCCCCCCTCCGGCGCCAAAACTTTGCTCCCCCCGGCGCGGGTGGCCGGGTGCTTTGTGTATGCGCGTTGAGATTGTTAGTGTCGTTCTCATTCTCATTTGGTTTTTCTTATGTGATCGTGAACCTGTTCAAGCTCTCTATTATTCATTGTTGTCATTTTCTTCTATTGTGGTTTGAAGACTTTAAACGCGGCACAGTTGGACGAGGCGTTCTGCAGTTCAAGGTGCGCTTTGCGTACAACCAACAGATGAAAGCATTTTCTTTGTCCAGACATTTCTAGCACTCCAGTACTTTGTGCATAGTCATGTAACGCAACAGATTTCAAGTTCGACAGAGTTCTCCTCTTCTTCTTGAACATTTCAATTTCGTATTGAGGAATTTGCAATGTGCTCATACATTTTCAAGTACAAGTTCAGTTTTAAGTCATCATACTGAATTCAATTTCTGCGGTGTGAATAGGTACCCTGGTTTGTAGCCGTAAAATCCGGGTCTATATTTAGAAACTTCCGTGGGCTACATGTTTTTGAAGACGTGCAATTTAGGACGGTCCGTCCTAAAACGCAAGTAGACCATGTCATGACTTGTATTTCATGTCGAGCATATTATGTTTTTGTAAGAAGTGCAGTTTAGGTCGGTCCGACCTAAACTGCACTGCGATGGGAAATAATTTTATGAATATGACAACAAAATACAGTAGCACTGAATCCAATTTCCTTGACCCTATTCATGCAGTTTAGGGCAGTCCGCCCTAAATTGCAGATTGACAAACCTAAATATTTTCTGAAGACTTAAATAAGTTGGGGTTTCTAATAAATAATCACAAAATCAATAGTTTGGATATGCACTTTAGGTCGGTCCGCCCTTAAATGAAATGCATCAACGCCTTAATTTATATTCTATATAGTAAAATTTTTACTAGTGGGACGAGCAGTTTAGGTTGGTCCGCCCTAAATTGCAATGCATCATTTACCCACTGAAATGAAGACAATTTATATTTACGCTATATATACTGTCATTGCAGTTTAGGGCGGTCCGTCCTAAACTGCATACTGACAAACCTAAATGTTTTAGAAGCATTAACTAGGTAGGTACTGCTATATCTTCAATACACGGAGAGTCCGGACATACACTTTAGGACGGTCCGCCCTAAATTGCATTGCAATAGTTTTTTATTGCACAACAGTGAATAAAGCAGGTTCTTGTTCAATTTAGAAAGGACTTCGACAACCTTCACGCAGTTTCTACCGATCATGCAGTTTAGGGAGGTCCACCCTAAAATACACTTCTTCCTTGTTCAATTTATAGGGTTTTAGCATGTCGAGTCTGAAATATTTCACACTATGTTCATGCAGTTTAGGTAGGTTCGCCCTAAATTGAAATGCCACAATTTCTGTACTTAAGAAATAAAATATGAGGGGATGTCTTATTTAGTTTCTAAAATCTGACAAAGTGGTCATGCTATTCGCCTAAAACCGCCACACCATTGATATTGACAGATTAAGAAAATGAATGAGGTCTGCGGCATCTGTGTTCAAAAAATTTCACACTACTGTGAAGCAGATAAGGGTTGTTAGCCGTATAATGATCATTTATTTCGATCAGATTGGTCTTCATTGATCTAGAACTTTGTCTGTCTAGTTGTGCAGTTTAGGGAGGTCCGCCCTAAACTGCATTTATATAAATTAAAAAATTACATTAAATAAAATTTGACAGGTCTTTCTTCATCTATTAATTTTCTATTCGGATTGTGGTTTATGGTTACAGATAATATGGGCTCCGTTGATGTCCCACTTGACCTCATGGACTCATCAGACGATGAACTCCAGGTACTTCAAGAAATGAGTGCTGGCATTCCTGAGTGTGAAGGGCTTCCTCGACAAAAATGGAATACAAGGTTTGTTACTTTGTATAATGGAGAGGGTGTTCTTGTTGGAGAAGGTACTTGTTATAGTGTGAATTCAGATCTTGTACTTGGTGTCACTTGGACCTCTTGGAGACACTCATGTGTCAGTGCACATTTCAAAATCACATTCTGAAGTGGACATTTCTGAAGAGAATGTCTTCTCATTAGTAGCTTGGCCTATTGAGCTCGTGCACTGTCGTGGTGCTAGTTTACGCGATCATGAACAGAGAGACAAATTCAACCGTCTGCAAGCAAGTTTAATGAATCCACCATCATCCAAATCTGCTAGGCCCTATGCAAGTGCCAACCGAAATCCGCCTCGTCAAACTGCTGTCAGAGCAAAAGACCTCCTTACACAAGAGTCAATCAACATGGTGTCTAGCAAGGTCTGCTGCAATAAGAATTGTGTCCAACCGTTCCTGAGGGAGAAAATTCGGGCATTTCGAGAAAGAATGTACAGAAATTCAACATTTAAACACCGTGCCTTCATGAAGACTGATGTGTATAGACAAATTCATGAAGATGCACATCGAAGGAAGATGGTTACAATTGAAGGCATAAATGTGTGTTTGCGCGCATGGATGCTTATTGCAGGAGTTGCTGAGTCTACATTCTATCGCTACTCAAAATACATGAAGCTCGATTGAGAAGCAAGGGATCACGGTAATACAGGACTGTTGAAGCCTAGAGAACATACCCTACAAGCAATAGCTTCTTTAAAGTGCATCCTTGACAGGGAAGCCGATCATATGCCGCATCGCACCCAGAGTCTGAAGGCAGGTGAGAAGGTCGTATCAAAGATTTTTCCGGCCTCATTTCAATGGAAAGACCAATTGAAGAAACTCAATGATTCCAATGCGGCCTTTGGATTGAAGGAGATCTCCACTTCGAACTTGAGTAAAATAAGGTCCACAAAGTTCTCAGAATTCGATGTGAAGAAGCCAGGGGATAATTTTGCTCGGTGTGCTACTTGTGACAAGCTAAATGAGCTTGTTAAGGGTGCTATCAGTGGATCTCAAACTGCTTTGAAATGGGCAAGAAGATTGGATAGGCATCTTACCATTGCTCGTGCCCATAGGGATGTATATTACATCAATCGAGAGTTGTCATTCAAGTCTCCGCATGAATGTCTTACAATCATACACGACAAAATGGATCACTCGAAAACCGCTTGTCCTGTGTTCTCTCACAAGAGTAAAGAACTCGATGGCCTCATGAAGCTACCAGTTTCTATGACGGGCATGCTTGCACATGGTCATGCAGATGTACGCTACGCGCATTATGGCTTGGATGTCTTCTCCCATGACTCCAACTATACCGTTGAATCAATGGCAAAGTTGTTGCGAGATTTAGAGTTAGTTCCGAAGTCTTCTTCTAGAGAGTTGTTCAAAAATTCAAAGTCCACTAATTTGTTTAAGGCTGTGCTAGAGGGTGCAGACATGTGCAACGTGTCACTACCGCCGTTGCCAAATACTTTAGCTCCAGCCATGCGGCTACCGCCCATTTTGAACGTGCAGATGGACAATGCCACTGGAGACAACAAGAATAGATATGTTTTCTGTTTTTGGTCTTTACTTGTTGCAAACAAAATCTTCCGGGAAGTGTACGTGAACTTCATGATTGTGGGTCACACACATGACGACATAGATGCGTTGTTTGGAAGATGGAGTATGGATTTGAAGAAAGACAACTTCTCAACAGTACCAGCACTAATGAAGTCGTTCATGGATGTGGATTCCATCCCCGTTATCCCTCACTTTATTGAAGAAGTGCCCGATTTCAAGGGTTTTATAGCAGGGTCACTTGTTGATGGTGATGACATCCTCGTTGGACACACAAAACCACATCAGTTGAAGTTCTACTTGGACTCAACGGGGTACCCTGTCATGAAGTACAAACTTCTTTGCACTGATGCAGAGTGGTTAGGAGAAGACGGAAGAGGCATCAAATTATGGAAAGAAGATGTTGAAGGGCGAAGTTTGTGGCCACGGGGTGAACCGCTGCCTGTTCCGTTGAAGCCTATGAAAGGCTTAGATGACATCGTCAAAGGTGTGTCGGGGTTCGTGAAATATTGGGACAATTTATGCAATGCAGATGTCACTGGGGATTACCTAAGACGTTACGAGCACATAGTGAGGTACTGGCGTGGCGTCAAGATAGCATTGATGGAACCATTACCTACCTTTGGTGTTTTGAGAGATGGTTTTTGGCCAACTTCACGAGTAGTAGCAGATCGAGCGGATGAATTGAACGAGGATGGTGAAGAGCGTGAAGAGTTTGGGGAGGATGACCCGTACGTTGGGCCGTTGAGTGGTCGTTCAAATCCATCCTTTCGGGTAGCTCGAGATTTGTTTGAAGGCTATTTTGTTGCGGTTCGCCCCGCAGATGGTGACACTCATTCGGTGTGGATTGCAAGGGCATTGTCTGATCCGAACTGCAGCCCAGAAAATCCGAATTGTGTCCGTATTCAATACTTCCGTCCAACATCAAGGAATCAAGATGTTATAGATTTCTACACCGGATGGGACAGCGAAAGACGTCTGCGTTGGAAGGTAGATGAAACTGAACCTCCTGTTTGGCAACACACTGATGCTCTTATGACAGCGTGGAAGTCGAGGATCAAGAAAGACACTCAGGAGTGCATGATTAAGATCTCTGCTATACAAATTGAAGTCATTAACGAGAGCTTGAGTTCCTATAATTGAGAAGCCATATGTACATAAGGGTATATGTGGTATGCTTTATTTTGTATTTCCCATCCACATATTCTGTGTAATGGATGGAATTTATATATTGCAGTAGATGGCATATACTTTAATTATGTTGGTTTGGATTTATAGTTTGGTATTGTTTATATGCTTTGAAATGTAGCTTTTGTTTTTACAAAACAAGAGTATTCAATTTCAATTATAATAAATTGCTTCTACGTACATTTGAGTTTTATTTTTTTTCTATGTTTTAATTTATTTTTGTTGAAGCACTTATGTTATAATATCTATGACGAATATTATTGATAATTTGAAGCAACTGGAAAAAATGGGTAGTGGTTCTAATGACTATGTGTTTGATAATTGTGTTAAGTAATTGTCACAATTCGGGTAGGGGGCCGATTGATTGTTACAACTTTCCTAGCTGCATGCATAGGTCATTAGGCAGCACCAAGTCATGCCTCTCCTTCAACCGCTTATTCATATTCAATGGGAATAGAACTCGGACCGTTTGAATGACATGAACCATCCTTTACAACCAACTTCAAAGCTCATGACTTGGTGTTCAAAAAGTAAAGATTTTCTGTATATTAATGTTAGCATTGGTGCTTGAAATTTGACCTAATGTTCAAATTAGAGACTTTGTATGTCACTACACTCTCATTTTAATGGAAATTACATTAAAAAATTAGTATGTCTAATATTTGTCAACCTAAATTATATACAAAACATCCATTCGTATTGGTATCAAAATCGACAATATTATTTTGGGAGAGTCCTAAACTCCCAAAATTTTGAATATAGCGTTTCGGAGGTTTCTACCCTTCTGCAGTTGTCCTGACCTAGGATGTGGAAAGGAGCCTTGCAATTCTGGAAGAGGAAACTTGCAACAGGCTCCACCGTCTTCTTGAACATCGAGCTCCAAACTACAACGTGATTTGAAATCTTTGAAACCTCGTCTAAGAACTCGCGCACATTGAGACGAACGAAGACGGCCTTCATCCCAATGAGTGTGGGGGTTCGATCGGAGAATATATTATCTCGGACTGTGTAATGGTTTTTCTTCTTATAGGGCCCTTGACCCTGGCTCTCACACAGTACTCCGTTCAAATCAAACACGATATTCAACCACTTCTGTCGTGGTTGGACCACTAATGAGGACACACTCCGCGGCACTCTCTTTTTGCGACCAGTCGTTACTACCTGATCAAACAAAACACGAAAGAGATGTAGTTACCTTTTGAAAGGTAGAATCAGGTGACCCATAAAACGGAGAAAAGCATTGAACTCCACTAAGCGACTGCAGAACCCCTCCGTTAAGTGATTGTTTGAGTGCCAACGGACGGTGCACACTTCTAAGTTTTCTCCGCTGGGCACAAACATGGACAATATCAATTCATTAGACACTACAAGCATTGAAGAAAGGTTTGACATATATTTATTTCAAAATAATTTATGATACACCTGGTCTAACGGTTTGGTTGATCTCTAGCCGATTGTATACAAGTACCAACTACAGTCCGTTTTGGTATCTACACTATGCTACAAACGCAGTCACAGAGTGGCAGTCCGTCCACGCTTTACAATCAGAGAATGTACACTCCCTCCTGTCAGAGAGAAGGAATCGACATGAGAGTCTCTCACTATGAATATGAACATGACAGAAGCCAAAACAAACATCCATCACATCACACTCGATAGACTCATGAAATATCGTAGGGGTTTGAGGATGGACGAGAGTGTACCTGGCCAAACTCATCTTGCAAATAATCCCCGTAGTCGACAGTCTCTTCATCGTTGTCTGGTGGATTCTCCAGCTCTATCTCCATCTCCGGTACTGGCGGCTCAGTTGGACGGGAGATGAGATCTAGAGCAATGTCAGCCTGCTCTTGCGTCTCCGGGACGGACTCCGCTTGTGCCTCCAATGCAGGGGGTTGCCTCAAATTATCCTTGCCTCGAGGATAATCCACAGCACTATCAGCTTCCTCTGTCCTAGTTCTAGGGGCAGAAATCGTTAATGTCTAATTTACTGCCATAACTCGCCATATCTCGAAGTTTTTGCGATGCATGCCTCTCAGTTAGGCCATAATAATAGAGGCCATACATCTAGAATACAACAAGCAATTGTTAATACTTTATTTTGAAATATATTGATCCATCCTAGAGAACTATCTTCGACCCGAGGATAACACAACAACAGATAAAGATGCATGCAACAGAACAATCAAACATGATAATACACCAGAAAGCGATCGTAGGAATTTATCTTCGACCCGAAGATAAATGAAAGAGCCGCACCTTAGCAGCAATCAGGAACTTCGATCCTGTGTAAACGCCGATGACATTCTCTCCCGTCACGGCAAAACTCTAGAGAATGTCAATATAGAACTCCATCCTCAGCTCACTCGGATGGACCCTATATTTTGCCTCCGTGTTCTTATGGAAATCAGTGTAGTAAGGTATGTCATCGGTGGAGTATACCTTCTTCACTGCTTCCTTGTATTTTGTCTCCCCGTCACTGCGTTTCTTCATGACAAATAGGAACTTCACGGGGGGTGGCACCGCTCGGTTGGTCAAGTTGTCCAACCTCTCAGCCTTACTTGGTAGGTAGGTGGACACCCTCACTTCATACCCTGACATCTTTGACGCTGCAAATTTCTTTGCTGCGTCCATGTCATATGAATTCCCCACAATCCATAACCAGACGTCTGGGGTAGACAACACTGGCCTCAGGTGATCATCCAGGAAATTCAATAACGGCAAGCACGGTGGACTGTCATCGGATCCCGGATTCGGCCTTGGGAGGATCCGGAAATCAATCACAGCGAGGCCAAGTTCTCTATTGACGTAGGGCCATATGTGGGTCGTCACAAGAGCTTGGGGATAGCATTGGTGGCCTCGGATAAACACATCTCCTCCCGATGGCTCCACTCGCTTTTTTATCTTCAAGAAAGTCTTGAACATGGGATAGACCATCGACAATCTCGGATTGTCCTTGTAGTCTATGGCTGTCTTCTTCTTCGCCTCGTTGGTAAGGCGTTTTACGAAGAATTGGTTGGGTGTTGCGGTGAGGAGGAAATCCCACGATGCTGAGGAGAAGAAGTTGTCAAGCTTCCATTGCCTCCACACCACATCGATGACATCCCCATTTCTGTCCTTGAATTTCAAGGACTTATCTAGGGCCATGAACTCCTTGGCGATGACCTTCTTATGCTTCCTGCGCTCTACCCAGTGCTCGGCTTTATAGTTGTCCTCGCATAGGATCTTTGACGCCCCCACTGAGACCTTTGGGTAGTCTCGTGTGCGCTTATCTATTCTCCCCAGCAGATGGAGGACATAATCTTTCAGATCCTTGTCCGTGAAGTGTCCCATGTGCTTGAAGAACTCTCTTTTGAGCAAGAAGTTCTTTGCGTTGAAGGTCTTCGCGCTATTGTAGGATTTCTTTGTCACGGGATCAATCAGCGATCCATCAATGTGCTTCGTGAGGAACTCCTCCCACATCAGATAGGTCTCATCGGCCAAGGTTATTATGCGAATTTCGTTTTTCACATCGGACGCCAATTTGACTTGAGCGCCCTCCTTGTCCGGGTTGATGCTGCTATACCGAATCATAACAGCGTCCACAAATTCCTGCTCAAACGGATATACATGATATCAGCACGCATCTTAGTGCACTCAGAAGATTTACAGATTATCATACAATTATCCTCGGCCTGAGGATAACCCTTACAGAGACCACATAATAAATTGTCAAAAACAGCAGTGCATCCATAAGGATGCATAAAGGCAACTACAGCATGGACATGAATTTTATCTTCGCCTCGAAGATAAATGAGGGGTACCTTATACGCTGAGACGTTGTAGATGGCTTTATTCCCTCTCACCAGCCCCTCACTGTCTGTGTTGGTAGGCCGCTTGAGCGCTTTCCAGACCTGCCTACATGCGGATATTTGATTTCCCCATGTGGGCTGACTGTGAACGAGGTGATTAGAGGCATTGTACCACTTCGAAATATCTGTCAGCTGTGTTGGGTCTCTAGACCAGACAATCACAGCCTGCCACGTTTGCAGCTCGACCTTACGAGTCGAGCAACAACCTCCTTGTTGAAGGAGCTTGGCTGTAGTGACACTATGTTGGCCATCAATAATGTAGAAGCCTCCGTCCTTGATGGAATCCCAATCTTTAGGACACTCCTTCAAAAGCTTCTTATCGGCGCCCATGGGGGTCAAGCAAATTTTCTGTCTTTGCTGCTCTGAACCAAGATGAATGAGGGTCTCTTTTTGCTCATCCACCAATTTCATTTCAAGCTTCTGGATAATGTATCTTTCTTTGGCCAGGAAGCATTGCTTGATATTAACAGTGAATACTTGTGGATGAAAAATGAAGCACTTGCCATTTTTCTTCTAGAAATCCGATTGGTATGCAGCAACAACCTCGTGTTTTTCGATTGGTTGCTTATCGGCTGGCTTCCGGGTATTCACGTTTGTTAGTATTGACCCTGAACTACCCGTAGTGGTAGGGCGACTGTCCGGGATGGATTTCCTGCGTTTGTCGCTTGGCTCACCGGTACTCGTGTCCGGGTTATTTCTCTTTTGGGCTTGTGCGCGGGCCGTTCCACTCCCACTTCCTCTGCTCCCTGTGCGGCCGCACATACCAGACGTTGACCTAGTCTTAGCGACAGTATCCGGCCTTTGTTGACCACGACCTTGACTCGCCCGAGCAGGACCTTTTTGAACATGTTTCTGAGCTTGCTCTGTCAGCTTATGAAACATGTATCCGACTTTCCTCGCCGTCACCCTGGCGTTCCTTCTAATCCATGGATGGTATCTTGTATGAAAGTCTGATGCCAAGCCATCGAGGTTTGCGGAGTGCAAGTCAACGATGAGGTTGTCGAAGTCAAAAACTCCCATAGGGTCGTCTTCATGGCAGACGATTGAATGGGTATGTTTAGTTTCGTTCCCTGCATTGTCGAGGCCTTGCAAAGTGATGACAATGTACTTGTCCTAATGATTCTCTATGAGTGCGATCTTCTCATTGAAGTTCCAGTTCACGTACATGCCAGTGTCCTGCACTCGGTGATGCAGGTAGACGTAGTTCTTGGACTCGTTGACACCGAAAGTCCATGACTCAACGACGGCTTTGAATTGCCAGAGCTTGCCGTAGAGCTCTAGCATCTCAGATATGAAGGGCTCCTCTTCCACCCATTTGGTGAACGGCTCAAAGAACGGGAGAGTAGCTGAGTAGTCATATTCAGACTCATCAACCATGTTGATATGGATCTCTGCATAGTAAACCATTATGATGAGAATTGGAATTTCATATTTATCTTCGAGTCGAAGATAATGGAATAGAGAATTGCTGCCTATTGCAATTCGAGTGAACCATTATGAATGCAGGCAACACGTCATATCCAGAGTAGTGTAAAATATACACATTTTATTCGTAAATGATATCTACAATTCAGTATCTTTGTCCCGAGGATAGTATAGAACGATCTCTTCTTTTAATTAAACTATATTGGATTTCTATTTTGTTCGGTTGATTTTATCCTCGAGTCGAGGATATAGTTCATTGTTCTAATTTGCTGGTCTTTATTTCATTTAGTTATATTGAATGCGTGATTTTTAGTTGCTATTTATCCTCGGCCCGAGGATAAACTTGTCCTTATTTCATTTAGGTATATTGAATGTGTGATTTTCAAATGCTATTTATCCTCGGCCCGAGGATAAACTTGTCCTTATTTCATTTAATTATATTGAATGTGTGTTGAGTTCATTGCTATTTATCCTCGAAACGAGGATAATAGTTATTTGTTAATTTATGTATTTCATTAGTTTTGGGGTTTCTTTGCATTAATAGCCTCTAGGTTATCTTCGCCCCGAAGATGATTGTCTTCGCACAAAGATGATTTTTGTTGTTCACAGCATAAGAACTGGAGAACATTAAGACATAAACCCTATTTGTAATACTAATCACCTATGCACATGTAGAATACAAACATAGAATACAGTGCAGATTCAATTAGAACATGCATACAAACAAAAATGACATCATGCATTCAAACCAAGAGCACTGATTATTGAATGCCACTAAAAATTTTAGATGTACTGGATTCTCTACAGAAACCCTAATCCAAAACAAATGAACAGAAGTTTCAAACCCAGATTCGAGAACGTATGGCACTAACACTTGCATGGAAATTGAAACAAGCTATGAATTCATGAACACAAAGAACAAGAACAAGAACATGAACTTCATACACAAAGCTCACAACTTGCATTTCACAGATTGAATGTTACTTACAGGAAATAAAAAAAAAGACACCAGCACCCGCACACCAGCACCCGCACAGGTCGCACACCCGCACTCGCACAAGCAACTCGCTTGCACAACTGCACCCGCACCTTGCAACTCGCGCACCTCGCACAACTGCACTCGCACCTTGCGCCAGAAGGAGGCACAACTCGCGCACCTCGCACGACTGTACCCGCACCTTACGCCAGAAGGAGGCGCAACTCGCACAGAGTACTCAAAAAAAACGCGCCGGGAGGGAACACGCACCGGGAGGGAACACGCGCCGTGCCTTGACACTAAGTCCTAGCCAGATTTGCCAAAACGCCGAGCAGGCCATGCTTGCCCGCCCCAAAAAATAAAAAAAAGCCCCCTGTATTGAACCGATTTTTCAGAATTTCTGCACTCCCCGAAAGTAATTCGGGGCCTCTGATTGCAAATATGAGTTCAGAATTTCAAAAAAAAATTTGTGTAAAAAATAAAAAATTTCAGTGTTTTCTACGGGCAGGGGTAGGCAGGCGTTTTGGCAAATCTGGCTGGGACTTCGTGCCGAGGCGCGCCGTGCCTTGACCCTATGTTGCAGCCTCGGGGTTTCGTCGGGCAGGCCATGCCCTGCCCGCCCAAGAAATAAAAGGAGCCCCCCTTGTATTGAACCAATTTTTGGGAATTTCTACACTGCCCTGAGGTAATTCGGGGCCTCTCATTGCAAATATGAGTTTAGACCTACCTCCCCCAAACTTCCTTCTTCTAAGCTTCAAGGCCTATACACATAATTATTTGTTTTGAATCCTTGAACAATGGGCGGGTCAACATGGAAATCATCCATTTTGTCACCGTATGAATTGTTGGCTTAAAAAAATGATAATGTTTTTATTGGAAGACGAACTATTGTAGGTGATATTTCCTTTCCATTCAAAGTTTGGAGGATGAATAGTTGCATTTTTGTCCTACACGAAGACATTTTTGTCATTCATCGACCTGAAAATGGACTTGGCGTTATGTATAGTCTAGGGAATGTAAGGAAACTTCATCCAATTAAGTTTTTGTTGGGTCCTATTTTTCAAAAAAGCAACATTTGATTTTGAAGAATTGACATCTGGGCTCTATAAATGTTTCTTTAAAAAAAATCAACCCTTGAATGTAAGACCGATTATCATGGAAACTATACGACAAGGTTTATTGTCATTCATTGACTAGGAGATGGCTTTGGAGTTGTTTAGGGATTAAGAATGGTAAAAAAACCACATGATGGGATAATTCATTCCTTCTAGACTTTTAAATTTAATGTAGACTTTTTCTTACCACAAGAATCTACAAAAGAATTACATATCCATTGAGGCTTTCCGTATTTTGTAATTTAAACAAATTTGACTAGAATTTAATCAATACTATTTCTAATTTGTTATATATCTAAGCCTCTAAATGACCAACGTGTTTTTTGAGCTTTTTGGAATTCATTGTACTAAGTTTCAAATGAATCATGCATCTTTAAAACTTATACATTGGAACACAATTCCGAAATTCCATACCCTATTACAAGCTTACGATACATTTGCGACATTGCATATACTAAAATTTTATATGAAATAAAAAGTTTAGTAAATTTTGCTAAACTTCTAAAGTATTGTCATGAATAAAAGAATAATTAGATAATAAACTATTTGGTTTTTACAATTTGATTTTTTTTGGCAATAATAAAGAAGTAACTGTTACAATTCAGATGATTCTAGTCCATAAAGGTCTAAACACCATTTTCTAAAGATTTAACATTTAAAAAGGTATGGAACAACCATTAAATGAGATAAGAAATAAAATGAGGATTCGAAAATATTCTAAAGTTGAATTCATGAATTCTAGTGTGAATAAATTTGGTGCCATTTGTTTGGTACTTCACAACAAAACATTAAAATTAAGTATTCATTTTTTGTAGTTTAAAGAACTAGTATTTCTGAATTCATGGAGTAGGGTACTAAGGTTTAGGGTGGAATGAGAAAAAAAATAAACTTCTCCATTTTTTGCACTTGACTCTCTTCATAAAAAGTCCATGATTGTTGTGCATTGATTTTAGTTTTTAAAGTACAACGTACCCTTGGCTTGTTTTACTTCTTCATTCCATGTTAAAATGATTAAGAATTAGTTCAATATAAAGATTATCATGACAAAATTATAAAGTATAGCACTAACTCTAAATTTTTTATACTAGTTAGAAGATATGCCTTAAGTTCATTCATACAGAACTTGCACTTTTTGAATAATTATGTGTTTTAAGTACACAAGATGTAATAAAAGAATTCTTAAAACTTGTAGAGTATAGTATTTTCTCATGATGATTATTTATGAGACATTGAAGTTGATCAAGTCTCTAAACCATGATGGAATTTATAATAATCATAGGTAGCAAGTGAATGCAAAGTCCATCATTCATTTCAATGTACTAACAAAGTAGTCCCATTTGAAGTTAATTATGCTTCAAATAATGGTTTGGGATGCCATGAAGGTGGACATGATGACTTTGTACAACATGGGTCTCTAAATTTTGTACGCTTCACATAATTACTAAGCTTTTAAAAATATGGTTGGTACTTTGTATAGTTCTGGTTCTTTTTTAAATATTTTTATGCATGTGCTTTTTATTTCTTTGTATCTTCATAAAGTTTTTTTAATTTTGTTTCATTGTAGTCATTCATAGGGTTGTGCAAACTTTATGTTTTTTCATCCAAATCATTCTAATTTTTTAAAAAAATTTAACAAAATTATATACTATACTAAACAATTATAATTCTTTCAAATTTATTCAATAATTTAACTAGAACAATATTTTGTTGATCTCCTAGAGTTATCTTCTTTAAAATTTCAAAGCTTATGTGATTCTAATACTATAAAAACAACATAATTACCTTCATTTTCTTTGGTTGCCAATGTGCTGTACAAGTCGAATAGCAAGAACTTAATGTGCTATTACGTAAATGAAAATTCCTTAGATTGTGTTAAAACATTCATGGAAAATAAAATATAACAATTACCGCATTTTATACAATTGAATGTTAAAAATTGAAAATCATACATTGTTTTTTGTTTTCAAAACTGAAGCTAAAAGTTCTGTATACTTTTTATGAAATTAAATTGGAGATTCAAAAGTACCATGTAAGATTTTGGGTAATTTTGAACATGTACAATCATTTAGAAGTACACAAAATGTAAATCATTATGTTTTATCGTCACGCTTTAATTTCAAAAATTTTAAGAAAAAAATTAATTTTAAATCAGAAACATCCTTCAATTTTGGGTTTAGGGTTTAGGGTTTAGGGTTACAAGAGCGTCCCTAAGGCTAGGTTTTTTTTGGGCATGGTTTTTATTGCACCTCCCCCCTCATTTGTGGACGTTGCAAATCCAAAAATGTTGGTTTGAGCCTAAATTTTTTCTTCGTTTGTAAGATATAGCAACTTTGACTTTAGGGTTTGAAAGTTTGACTTTGCAATTGTGGCTTCGTTTAGAAGACACCAAAAGTGAATGATATCTTTTTGGAATGGGCTTGATGGGAGCTTTTCAAAAATGTCTTGTTGGTCTAAAAATAGCAACTTCTATTTTGGACTCAAATCGTTGTTCAGGGTTTAGGATTTAGGGTTTAGGGTTTAGGGTTACAAGAGTGTTCGTAGGGGTATGGCCATTTTGGGGGCGGTTTTTATTGCACCAACCCCCCCATTAGCAGCCCTTGCGAATCCAAAAATGCAAAAAGGAACCCTATAGTAAGCAGGTGCCAATATGCGGCAGATATGGTGTAAATCGTTACACTGTTTTACACCTTTTCTGACAGGGTGTATCTCCCCCGTGTAAATTTGGGTGAAGTTGAAGATATCCGCGGGATTATTGCACCATCTTGACTGATTTTTTGCCCTCTTTCCAACGGTACCAGTCTCGCCTTCCAATTCGTTGTGGATCAAAAGATATGGGCGTTTGAAACCCGCAGTTGCTGTTGCCTACAACCACTTCGGCGACAAAAATCTGCATGAGTTCTTGCTCAATGTGAGCGAGTTTGGATTGCTTCTCAACTGATTTTGGCTCCTCTTTCCAATGAGACTAGTCTCATGCTCCAATTTGAAGTGGATTGGAAGTTAGGGCTGGTCTTGGCTTGAAGGTTGCCGGTTTTAGGTTTCGGGGCGACTTCGGCAATGCATATCTTTGCCGATTTTGGTCCGATTCGAGAAATTTCGAACTGGGTTTGGACCGATTTCTTCTCTTCTTTCTAGTGGTCTAAGTTTCAAGCTCGAATTCTCTACTTGTGAAACGTTAGAGCTCCTGGAGTCTTCAAGTCTTCATGTTTCAGCCTTTTCGGGGGGTTCAGGCTTCTTTTCTAAACGGGTTACACCCGTGTGACCCGAGTTACACCAGTGTGACTCGAGAGTACACTAGTGTAACCCGAGATTTCTTGAGTGTAATCCGGGGTTACACCAATGTGACCCGAGATTACACTAGTGTAAACCGAGATTTCTTGAGTGTAATCCGAGGTTACACCAGTGTGACCCGAGATTACACTAGTGTAGTCCGGGGTTACACCAATGTGGCCCGAGATTACACTAGTGTAATCCGGGGTTACACCAGTGTGATCCGGCCTCAAGGCGTACATGTATGGTCTGTCCATCGAGAGGTCGCGTGATCAAAATCGTACAAACTCACGATACAGTATGCAACTTCTTCACGAAGAAAGCGATTCGGGTCTTTGGGAGATCTCTCCAACTGAATCACAAGAACCCGGGAGGGGTCACGGTGAACATTGTCATTGTGGCGCCCTCATTCTCATGATCGCCCGACTGAATGGAGTCCTTCAAACTTAGGTAGTATTACCGAGAAATCTCTAGATAGGAAGAGGGTATACGGTGCTGGGCAGTCATCCTACGATCTCCGGATGAAAACAATAAAAAGGGGAGATTAGGAGGGGTTCACGGCGTCCAGAAATCTCTCGACGTGACATTATTTGAGGGTGACTTGGGTGCGGTTTAGGGGTACAGGGTTAGTAGAAGGGGTTGAACAAGCATTGTTTTGGGTTTTAGAGTGGAAAATCTCTCGATACAAATTGGGGTAACTTGCCAACGGTGTAAAGCATGCCTTCTAATTCCTCAAATGCTAAAAGTTTAGGGGGTTTAGGGCTCGCAGGGTTCACTATAGCAAGCAGCTTGGGGTTCACGGTTTAGGGTCTTTGGGATTTAGTAAAAGATAAAGAAGACGCAAGTGTTGCACCGACAAGATTACACCATCATTACACCACAACAGCATTACACCGGTGTTATACCACCAGCGTTACACCACACGAGTGTTACACCACAACAACATTACACCAGTGTGACATCAACATTGCACCACAGCAGCATTACACTAGTGGTACACCAACGTTACATCACTAGTGTTACACTACCAACGTTACACCAACGTTACATCACTAGTGTTACACTACCAACGTTACACCACACGAGTGTTACACCACAGCAGCATTACATCACGCAGGGCAAGCTAAAGGTCAAAAACTTCATGGCGTAGTGCATTGTCAACAGATAACTGGATCTCCTTGCAACATAGCGATTGCTCACTCTATTGTTTAGGGTTGCTTCGCTTGCTCGATATTGACGTTGTACACTTTCTGCGCCATGTCTGAGGTTGTTTGTCTTATTTGTGGAAGAAAGAAAAAGAGCCACCAACCTAGACGCAATTAAAGTTGCTTGGTTATAAGCCTGCACCTCGCTGTGGCCATTCTACCATCGCAGGTGGATCTCAGGTGTGCACATTCTCGCAACCAGTACTAACGCTTTTGAATAGATCCGTGTCCTGGAGCATTCGTTCGAAGAAGTCCGGGAACTTGGTAAGTGCATCTGCTTTCGGGTTTGGGGTTCAATTTCGTCGGATTCTGCAATTTTTTAAAAGTCGACTAGGAGAGAGGTGTCGGAGTTGACTGCAGCCCTCGATGTTGCAGTACAGGTCCCAACTATATGGAAACTGAACATTTGCGGCTTCAACTGATATTTTGCTGCTTGGCCTGCTAAAAGAGGATGAGGCTACGTGAGATCTTGAGAATCTTTGAGCAGACCCAGCAACATTTATACGCAGGTATTGAAGCCACGTTTTTGTCTCTTTTTTTACGGTTTAGGCATAGTTTATTCACTCCAACAAATGTCTGAATTGGCGAGCCTTGTTGCAGCTGGAGCCTAGTCGACCTCGGCCATGTATGACGGTCAATCACTGCTTGGCTCGTGCTTGCGAATTCCGTCCAATTCTGATTCGGCTCACCATTCCACCGTAAATCTATCTAGAAGGGAGGGTTTAGGGTTTAGGGAAACTTGAAGCAATTGAAATTTTTTTTTGATCCATGGAAAGCTAGATCCAATCGTCGGTTCAGGCTTGCGTAGATCAAGCCTAAACCCAACGCTTGCAATTGGATTCACGTGAGATTATTGAACGGAAATTTCCAAAACTTGCCGGAGACAACTCATTCATCAGGGCCTGTCCAGATGTCCTGCTATTTGAATCACATTTTAGCCCAAATTGCATGATCATCGTGAGTGTGGGTGCTGCTATAGTAGCATGGGCACCGAGGAAGGGTGCTGTACTAATGTGTACTTTTGAGACTGCAAAAGATGTGCATCGGCATCTTGGTCTGCGTTGTTCATGTGGATTCGTGACCAACGACTACTCTGTTTTGGGGTTTGCCAAAGCATACGTGTTTTTTTAGCTCACCCATAAATCGCAACCTACTTCAACAAATCAAGGGCGACCAATCTGTTTTGTCCTGAGTTGGAGCACTTCGAGAGGGGAGCTGGTTGGCACCTATAGGCTTCCATTTGTTTCAGGGTTTAGGCTTGCATTTGGGTGTCGGATTCTCTTTTCACATCCAATCTTTTGAATTGGTTGGCATGGTCTCCGGGGACATGCTCTTTCGTTGCCGCTCATCGTGATGTATGGGTGCACCAATGCAAATGAATTTGGAGTACTTGGCCATAAGCACGCAGGTTTAGGGTTACGACACTTGTAGTGGTCCTATCGCTTTATCTGGTTGTATTTTGATTGCTGTGCTGGGTGTTTCATGCTTTTGTCGTGGCAGATCTGCTGGAGTTGTGGATTGTCTCAGGTGGCCACTGGTGCTTCTACATGTCGTACTCGCCTTAGTAGAACTTGACGATTCGAGGAATGTGATGCCTGAGGTGTTTCGTGCTGCAAGGGTTTACAATCGACAATGATGTCGCCTTGGAGCAGTTATTTGGAGAACACAGCGAGGGCACAAGGGATTACGACACTTGCATCGACACTATTGCTACTCAACTTTCCACTGTATTTGCATCGTTGAAGGTGCTAGCAAATTCGTGTATTTGTATGCCGTTGTGTTATGTTGACTTTGGCCCTTTCATAGGGAATTAGGGTATAATTTTGGTGATTTGGAGCTTGTTTTGTTTCCTCGCTGATAGATTCCGCGTTTTCGTTTCAAGAGTATCCCTATGTGCGATACCGTGCTCCTACGTCCGTTATGGATACATCCACGACCACAGCAGCTCGTGGCCTTGTACCCACCAAGGTGGCCGCTTCACTCTGGGATACACTGATGAAGTACAAGGCATCCTTACTGAACTTTCCACGATCAGAGACATGCGACCTTTGTCCGCCACTTCAAGGGCGTTGCTTAGATTCTCGAGCGAAGGGATTACACTCAGTTCACTCCCCATTATATCACGTGGTACTGTCCACAGGTATGATAAATCTTGAACACGATCTTCGGAAATGTTCGAGAAATTGTGGACAGCATGTTCTGGAATTTCCTAGCCCTAAGCATTAGGTGCCTTGTCGGTGCATTCTATTATTCAAGTGTTCATTGAGAGCAGGCGGTGCAAGGCGCAGTGTATGAACAACGGCCGTTACTACGCTCCAGACCCTAAGCAGGACTACCTTTTCTGGTGAAATCACAGTGATATCACAGTGATCCACGCTTTAGTCTCCATCACCCGGAGTTTTGATGAGATTGCAGGGACATGGGAATTCAAGCAAGAAAAGCTCGGTGGTTATGAAGCCTATGCATTTGTGGAAAGGTGTATTGGTAGGTGCCCGGTCTGTGTTTTCATTCCTCTCTGGTTTGCTTCTTGAAAGGTTATGATGGGAAGCAAGGGGTGACGGAGAATTTGAGGCAGTTGTGCGTATTCAAGGTCACAAACGAAAGCATTCCTTGCTGGCCATGGAAGTGGTGGGACTTTGTCATAGATTACCAGATCCGCTGCCAGATGAAGGACATTCAACAACTATGGTCCCAAGTGTGCCGAGGAATTCATCAAATCTCTCTGTAAGTAACGACTTGTGTGCAGCAGACTCTTTTTGCGGAACTTGTGAACATGTGGTGGTACTATCTAAGATTACTCCAAGTTTTTCTCAATTGAGTTTTTTTATGTACCAAATTGTCGGTTTTTGGATATAGCTATCGATGTGGATGCGGTGCGCAAGTGCATGGGCAACCCAGATGTTGATGAAGTTAACAAAATCCTGAAGAACAAGCAGGTCGCGCAGGTTGGTAACGGGCATCGGGGTGACGTGACCATCTTGCCCACTCTCGTCATCAACCTACATCAATATTGAGGTTTAGGGTGGATTTTCATTATACTCCCTTTTCTTGTATCAATTCGTATATTTTGCTTTTTAAATTTTTTTTTCTTACTGCATCTTGTGGTAGTCATGCAAGAGCCTTAGTCTGCACGTCCTCATTTTCATAGTCAATCTTGTGAAATTGATGGAGAGGGCTGTGTTTTGGGCGGTGCAGGCAAACTAGACAAGATGGCGGTATTGAAGGCCATCTGCTCTGGTTACCAAGAAACCACAGACCCACCTGTTTGCTTGAGCAAAAATATTGAGACTAACAAATGTATGGATAACAATGGTGGTTGCTGGCAGAGGGGCGGTATAACGGCGTGCAAGGTATTCTGCATGTCAATGAATCGATTCTGCACACATCTTTGATCTGATTTTTAGAATCCAGTGCGATATTGTATTATTGAATTGATCATGGAAGGCTAGTGAATATTTCACTTCGATAGTTTGGGACATCGTTTCAGAGGGTCTTGTTTTCTTGATTGCAGGATACCTTCAAAGGTCGAGTTTGTGAATGCCCTATAGTAAGTAGGTGTCCAATTTGAGGGTGACGGCTACACTCATTGTGAAGGTTTAGGGAGTGTCAATCTGACTCTTCTTGCTCTTGTTTCAAGTTCTCGTAGATTCATGTTTTAATCAGCAAGTCCGTACATTAATTGTACTCCCTTGGTGCTGATGGGAGTAATGTTGCACAACCAAGGGACCGAATCCTTGCAAGGTGGAGAATGGCGGTTTAGGGACGAGTCAAGAGATGGGTTTCATCATTCGGCATGCCATGTGAGTGCGTCCTTGTGCGGATTGCTGAAGTGAGAGTTCCTAAAAGATAAATTTCTGCAGAATTTCCAATATGATTTTCCGCTATAATTTTGTGATTCTATTGACGCACTAGCATGTCATCAGATCGCAATCTAGGAACCACATGCGTGTTGTTATTGAGATTGCAATTGTTGGAAATGTGTAGACCTAGCAAAGGGTTTAGGGTTGCCATTGCCCTCAGAGGTTCATAGGGAACGGGTTGACTCCCGTTGGTTGCGTTGGTACGTCATCGTGGATAGGTCCATTGACCCTGTAAGTAGACTTTCTAGGAGTTGGATGGATTCAGATATCTTTCTAGGAGTTGAATGGATTAGACTTTCCGCTGAACTTGAAGTACGCATATTTGTTCTTCCCAGCAGCAGGTCCGTCTGTAGGGACACAGCCTTGTGCTTCAAGGTATCGAGAAGTTCAGTCTGCCAAGATTAAGAGTTTCATCTGAAAGATTGTTGCAGGTGGCTGCAGTAATACATGAGTGGTCGTACAATGCTATGTGCCATGATCTTTTGGACTTGGAAGGCAACAAGCATTCTTATGAGGTATGGAACGTGTGTTTTTTCACTTGTTTGGGTCCCTTGTGCATTTACTGTGCATTTATAGATGAATGGGACAGTGCAATGTTCAGGTCATTTTTGTGGTTTTCTTTTGTAAGTGCAGTGTGTGTGCTCGAGGACCGTGTGTTGAGAGCCAAATGTTTTGGGAGCTCCTTTGTATTGGATGCTGTTGTTGATTTTCAGATGCAGTCTGGAGAAGTAGAGAGTACGTGGTCGTTTGATGTTCGTTTCAACCTGTTCGGGTATGAAGCTCCACATTTGAGGAGTGGGCCCAGAATTTCTTTGTAGGCGGTGCTTTTTTGCAGCAGTCGATCAGTCCGAACCGATTTTCATTTTGCTGACAATTGTAGAGTAGACGGTTACCTTCTCGGGTATTGTAGGGGTGTCCACTTTCAAACTGTCAATGGCTGTACATTTCTGCAAGCCGTTTCTGTTTTGTGTTGCCTAATAGTGTTGAGGGCAAGAAAAGTATGCGGTTGAGGGTGTGGTTGCACTTCCTGGTGCATGCCTATTACTTGTGTTTTGTGTGTTGCACGATTGTACACACAGGTTTGACGCTCTTGATTCTTGATGAACATAATAACTTCTTAGTTAGTTTGACCTTAAGTACCTAGACTGTGTCTTCGTGTGAGCATTGGTGTCGTGTCGTAAACATAGGGAATTCAGTTCGAAACACATATATTTGTTGTCTTATCATATTGTGGTTTAGGGAGCATACGGTCCGTATATTCCTTTCTAACTCCGACGTAATAATTATTGACGCACTTTTTTGTCCCAAGTTATTCCTCTTACTGTACGACTGAGGTTACAGAATCACTATGAGGGAGGTACTTCCAGCAGATGGTCCAGATGTCATTACAATTATGCACCAAGTTTTTTTTCTCTTGTAAGTTTTCTTCTTTAATCCTTGTCCAGAGACCAGGATTGTCAAAAGGGATGTTTCACTAATGCACTTGGTTGTGATCTAGCTTACTGAGATCGATCGATTGCTGTCTGTTTATATGATTGTCGATGGGGTGGCCATTGAGTTATGATTATATAGACTTGAAGGTGTATTAACAAATAACCTTGATAGAGGCAACCAAGCACCCCCCCCAGATGTAGCTGACGTCGTCCTTACACCTAAAAGGCCAAATGTTAACTCTGATATGTCATGCATAGGATAATTCCTTCTTCCGCCTTCTCTTCGAAGTCTGTGCACCTGATTGGGATCGAGATTAAGTTTTCTGATGTATCCATTTGATTTACAAATCGTGCGTGATCCAAGTTGAAAGTCTTCGACAGTGCTATTACACAGCCGCTTGTAGTATGCTGATCATGAACTAGTTGTCATTTGGGTATCAGATGGACATAAGGGCCCAGGATGGAGCTCTATATGAAGGGAAAGGAGACGTGGTGGCGTTCAGTGTATTTCTAGATAATCTTAAGCGACGGACGGAAGAAGATAAATTTTCTCACCCAGGCCTTGCGGAACTCGACTATAACATCGTACCTAGGTGGAGTCTTAGGAGAACCCGTACATATCCTACCTCCAAATCTTTACATACTCATGGGATTTACAGGACTAGTTGGTTTAGATGTTAATGTTTCATCCTGTGTTCATTTTCTGTAACGGAGGGGAAGAATTTTAACTTCTAAAGTACCAAGGATTCATTGTCTCAATATGAACAATTCAATTGATCCTATTGTGAAAATAATAGAATTTAGATGGGCCAAATTTTACATCTCCTGAATCAGGAATGAACATTGCACGTGTAGGTCAAAATGAATTAACTTGGACAAAATAAAATCAACACGTTATGTCCTAATCAAAACTACTAAACAGCTTCACAACCCCATTTGGGCTTCTTGGTCCTTGAAGGGTTAAAAATGTTCCAAGTATGAGATTGGTTCCGATGGAGGGACATGTAGGCAAATGAGGATGACTTCAAAGGGAAGTTGGGATAGCTGTCCGTGGTGCGTCCATCCTCGAGCAAGATCAAAAGGTAGTAGTTGGATATATATTCTACCTCTTTCCTTTTTGGCTTAGCCTGCTCCTCGTTGCTGGTCATCTCGGATTGGTATTGAACTCGAAGGTTTTCTGGATGGCAGACTTGCACTCATGGGGTTGGGGCGAGCATAGAATGTCATGGATGCTGTGTATGCTTCTGATTCGTGGCATATTTTAGGGTTCACTGCAACTCGAATCGCCAAACAGCTGAAGGTGATTATCGATCCACTCTGTATGGAGTAGTCCTTGTTCTACTGTAGCCTTCTTCCTAGCCTTCCGATGTTTACTTTGCTTGATTAGGCACTGGTTTGTGTGCACACATCGGCAAAACTCTTGAACCACTATGTTTGCATACTAGTTTCGAATCACTTTGTAGTGTAAAGTTTTTTCATTCAAGTAGGTTTAGAAGTCAAATTTCACCTCTACATGTGTTTAGGGTTGAACTTTAGCACCCATTTTCAATATTATAACATTATAATCTATAAAGGGTTGTGGCCAAATGACTTCAAATTTTGTACTTGTCATCTACAACATTTACACTTGAAGTGTGTATGGTTGAGATTTGTATAACTTGGAGACATTCATTTAGACCTATAAAGCTCCCAAGGCAATGATGTTTTTGGACTTTGAAAATCCCATGATACTTTGGGGGTAAGATTTATTACGATAGGTGGTCTCCCGATCCTTTCTCTCATTGGACATGAATAGAGTTTGCATTCCCTTAACCTTATTTCTAGATTAATTTGTTGCTAAGGTGAGAATTCTAGACTTTGGATGGAAATCCCGAGGGTGTTGAGAGAAATTAAAATTCAAGGGAATTTTTGAAAGTGGTAAAAAGTGAGAAAGATGAGAAAAGAATGATAATGAAATAAAATGAAAAAATAAAAATACAAAATAATTGTTCTTGTAATATACAAAGTATAGTTGTTGATAAGTTTAGGGTAATTTCTAGAGAAGGAAATTCTAAGAGAACAATCACGCATTACGAATGAGAATAATGCTATAAAAAGTGAGGCATTAGGGTGCAAGGCACAATTTCCAAGAATATATGATTTAAAATGTACAAATAATTCAAATAATAATAATATTAGTATCAAAGAAATTGGAGGGAAGAGAAGGAATTCACGAATAGTGATTCTTTTTTGGGTTTGGGTTTAGGGTTTAGGTTATTATTAATAGACATAACTAAGGAGAGGTACATATGGAAAATCATGAAACATCCATTGAATGGGAGTATAAAAATGTACCTCTGCTTAAAGCAATTCATAAAGGGTTTAGGGCGTCGGAATCCCTCGGCACGAAGTCCCAGCCAAATTTGCCAAAACGCCTGCCTGCCCCTGCCCGTAGAAAACACTGAAATTTTTTATTTTTTACACAATTTTTTTTTTTGAAATTCTGAACTCATATTTGCAATCAGAGGCCCCGAATTACTTCCGGGGAGTGCAGAAATTCCGAAAAATCGGTTCAATACAGGGGGTTCTTTTTTATTTTTTTAGATGGGCAGGCATGGCCTGCCCGGCGTTTTGGCAAATCTGCCGGGGACTTAGTGTCGAGGGTCGGAATCGGTCCAGCCACCTTCCTTAACTTCTTCGACCCGCTTCTGCTTCGTGTTTTACGCTTGCAGCGATGTTATTGTGAAGTTTGTGCGGGGTTTAGGGTTTGCGACTGTATGAAGTTCAGGGTTTGGGATTTGGGTTTAGGGGTGATATGATCGCTCCTCGTGCCGCTGAGTGCGGTTCAGGATTTAGGGGCCGGTGAAGTCACGAGCAGGGCGAGGAACGCTGAAAGCGAAAGAAGGACGACTTTGCAGTTATGTTACTAAAGGTCAGAAGCAACAATGTTCATCACGCTTCAAGCGGTCATTGGATGAGGAGAACTGTGCATGCTTAAAGCAAATCAACCAAACACTTCAAGTAGCAAGCAACTACTGACGAGTACAGTTAGCTGAGAGTTTTTCCAGCGGGAGTGTAGTTGTACAAAGAAGACAACCAAGGCACCTGGTGAGTGACCTCACAGTGATGACATTGGAGTGAATGAGTGGCTGTGCTTTTCAAAGGGTTTTAAGGTGTATGCTTGAAAGGCGGCTTGGTTGTGCTACGGTAAACCAGTTCTTCCTTAACCGTAATCACGTAAAACACGGTAGGGTTGTTGTCTTGTTCAAGTTCAACTGTCGAGCGAAAAGTAAGGCACGCTGAAGCAATGTAAGGGACACTTGTTTTTGGAGGTGACAAACATGATGGAAGGATGCTAAATCCATTTCCAGGGTTTAGGGTTTCAGTCGTATAAGTACTGCTGACTTTTTTAAATTGCTTGAAGCAACTGAGTAGCTGTAGACGCTTCAGCGAGAACTTCATTCGGTTCAACCGGAAGTAGCTTGTTTGGTTCAACCGGGAGTGTGTTTGGTTCAACCGGAAGTATGTACTCAGCTTCTGCAGTTATAGGGTTTGCGGAATTGTACTCTTGGGTGAGTTGCAGGCTTCCCTTCTGGGCTGTGGGAAGCCCGGTGCCGTTGTTCGTTTCTGTTGGTGTACCTGTTGGCACGACTGTGATAGGGAGGTGGAAGCCAAGTCCAAGACGGTTCTTGGGGCTTCTCTAGGGTAACAAGAAATTGGATGCAGCGGTTTAGGATTTATGCAAACATGATGGTGACGGTCTGATTATTATATTTCTCATGCGATGGGAAAGAATGCTAAGAAGAAGGCTACTATGAAGCAACGAATCTTAGGTGGACAAGCGGTGTTAAAGAAAGCAAACGTGGAAGTTCTACAAGTACCATGCCAAAACTTGTGGATTGTTCAAATGTGCTAATTCAACCTTAAATCAATGCTGTTGTTCACTTGGTTTCTTAGAATTGGAAACTTTAGGTCTGGTTTGTTTGGTTGGCTCTTTCGGAATTTAGGGTTGACAAGCTCTCTACATTCAAGTAGAATTATGTAGAATGGACTTGTTATGGAAGGAAAATGGGGCCTCCATCGCGTAGTGCCACCAAACTACCTGTGCATGACCCTTTACATTTGTATACTATATATTTATCCGTGCATGTTGAGACGGCTCTTTTATAGAAGTATACCTGCTTTGTCGTGTTACATTATGTTTTGTATTTTAGTTATAAATCAAGACCTGTTTATGTTTGGTCAATTGTGTTATTAGCTTCCATAATCAATGTATTATAATATGTTTAGCGTGTAGTCATTTGATATCCTATTTGGATTTCTTTATTACAGGGTGTTTCCAAACAAGAAGAATTAGTGAATGAAGATGACTGTGCAATTTTCCAAAATAATTTCATTTGGCAGTTGAAGATTACACAAGGAACATCCCATGGTGGTTTAGATTATTGTAGCTATTGTCAAGTACATGTGCCTATTCACCTCAAAAACCTTCAACAGCATTATGAAAACAGTCGGCACAAGAACAATGAAACTATTCAGAAGTTGTCTCCATTGTTTGAAAGTTATGGAATGGGTTGGACTGAAGGAAAGAGAAGGTTTTATTGTGATGACTGTGACAAAGAGATGGAGGCCAAGTCCAAGACATTGTTGAAGCACATGGAGGTCCATGGAAAATTCACTCGAGCAATTGTAGATGGAGGTGAAGGTGACTTTGGGGTTGTCGAATCAGTCATCCAAGTTTTTAAGTCAAAACTTTGGATAGTAGATTTTCAATCTACTAATGTTGGATTAAACCTTCAGTTACTAACATATACTAGATTGAAATCACTTTTTATTTTACGGGAAGATTCTCCATCAGCTTCCTTCATAGGGAGTTTGAGGAGTGGTGTGTTTTCTGAAGCTGATTTGACTTTAATGACTTCCGTTGCATCCTTTTTGGATGAAAATGGAAATCCATTTGATAGGTCTGAGAAAATAGCGGGTTCAAACATGAAGGTCTTTGGAATGCGAAGAGCAATGGGCGACACAGGTTGGTATTTTTCTGTTTTGCAATGATGTTTTATTTGGGACACTTACTAGAAAACTCAACGGGTTTTTAAGTTTGTGTTGTAATCTTTTTCCAATTTTAACATCGTTGTTCTTTATTTCACAGGTACAAGCATAAAAACACAAACCTTTATAAACTTTCGGAGGAGTTCGTCACATTTGTTACGGAGCGACTTTCAGTCCAATATCCAACTGTTTTTCATCATTTGGAGAAAATTGTGGAAGTGGAGGGTGCAGGTGCTGGTGTGACTATAGGGAATTCTCCTTTTACGTCTTTTGCGATTACAAGGGATTATAACGTTCGTCCTCATGTCGATCAAGATGACTATGACCTCGGATTCATCCTGTGGTTACAGAAAGATAAACATTTCCATCATGAAATTCAAATCTGTGACAATTGTCTTTTAGTTTATATAAATATTAACCAAGTGTTTTATTTGGGGTGTTGCAGATGTTGTACAAGAAGGTGAAGACATTTCTCTGTTTGCTTTTCCTGAATTTGAGGTTTCCTTTGTTCCAGGACATGGCGACGTTCTTTGCTTTAGGGCAGGTCGGGTGCATCATTGTACAAGAGTTTTGAAAAAAAAGAATCAACTTGGATTAGCATTCTTCCAGAAGTCGTCTTTGTTCAGACAAGTGAGGAGGCTCTCAAACCTACCCATGGATGGAGTTATAGAAGACATTGTTCCTAAGAAGGGGAAAACTCCTGAAACAATCATTTTCGAGAAGAAAATTGATTTTGAACTTCGGAAGACTACATATGCAAGGGAATTGGTAGGAGGAACCATTTCCTTGGGCGATTTCTGAACGCCTCTGATGGATTACATTTTATTTACAAGATTGATAACATCATTCCATACAATGAAACTTGTCCAGTGCTATGTGCATTTCTGTAAATGCTTTCAATTGGCTTTTGATTTTATAACTTGTTTGTATTATTTTCAGGGTTTCGTTTTGTTTTTGATAAACTCGTTGAATCCATCACTGTAGCGATCGTGCAGCCCAGAACATCTGAACACACCGCAGTCAGACATGTTTTCGCCTCAAACTTCCATCGGCTAGACGCTCATAGTCCCCCTAAGAAGTTGGCCGCAAAGGAGGAAATCCTTCGCGTACCTCATTACTAGGCTGGGTTGAGGTCTCGTTCGCTAACGGAATTAACTAGGCAAATCACTCCACCAACTAAGAAATTCGTCCTTCATAAATCCAAAATTTTCATCATTCACAATGATTTATGAATGCCCCCAACTGTCCCCATTCATCATTACAGAGGTCCCGAAGACCAACACAAGAGGACCACAGTCCTATCACGTCATGCCATGCTAATGCATTCAGAGCAGAGGCTTCCTTCTTCCAACACTCTAGTTTTATCAAAGTAACATCGCCGACTCCGCGTCCGGACCAACACAGCGGCAGATAGGTCGGATGGACCAGTGCACACACACTAGGGTCCAGAGTTCACCGGATCAACTATTTAAATACAAAAAGGATTGTGAAAATCCGTGCTGAATGCAAAGGATTGAAAAGATCACCGGATGAACCTTACATGCCAAGCATTGGAAGATCCCCCGTTCAACCTCAACGCAGAGGATGGGGAAGATCGTCCGATGACCTTCAATCAAAAGAGACGATCACGAAATCTTTTCGAGTGAACTTCACGCAAGGAACCCTTCACATGAAGGACCGCGAGATTTCCCGATGGACCTTCCTGGGGAGGCATTTTATTATTAAGGACATGACATTGGGGGATCGCCTGGTGACCCTCAAGGGAGATGATCGGAAGACCTCCTGTTGGCTAGTGGACCTTGACGTCGAGGAAACTTGAGATGTAGGACTAGGGAGGAAACTTCCCGGGAAGGAAACTCGATAAATCTTCTTCCAGAACCCCGCACGAGGAGGACCGAGAGATCCCCCGATGAACTTTCCGAATGTAGGAATCTTATTATTACACGCAGAGCACTGGGAGGTCGCTTGGTGGCCCTCAAGGCAAACGATCTGGAGAACTCTTGCTGATGGACCTTCGCGTGGAGGAAACTTGAGATGCAGGACTGAGGAAGAAACTTTTCGGGAAGGAAATTCGATAACCCTTCTTCTAGAACGAGGATTCACGAGGAGGGTTCAGGGTGATCTTCCATCGAACCTCCCTAAGAGAGGAATCTTATTATTATAGGCAGGGCACTGGGAGACCGTCCGGTGACCGTACAGGACTGGGGCCAAAACTTTCCGCGGAGGAAAATTGATAAACCTTCACCCGAAGAACCCTTGACGTGGCGGAGCGGGAGATCTCCCGATGAACCTCCCTCGGGGAGGTATTTTATCATTACAGGTAGGGCAATAGGAGATCGCCTGGTGACCCTCAAGGCAGGCGATCGGGAGAATTCTTGCTGATGGACCTCCACGTGGAGGAAACTTGAGATGCAGGGCTGGGGAGGAAACTTTCCGGGAAGGAAAATTCACGGAGGATAGGGAAATCAGTCGACGAACCTCAACGCAAAGAATCAGAAGATCGCCCGATGCAACCTTAAAGCCTAGGATCGGGAAATCACCTGATCGACCTAAAACGATGGAGGATCTTAGAGCGGTGGGCTAGGGCACCTCTCCGTGACCCTTTTTCGGGAGGAACCTGAACGGGAAGGATCGAGAGATTTCCTGATGACCCTTGGCACAGGAGACTGAAGGAACCCGCAGTACAGGGATTTGGGAAATCCTTTGAAATCCTCAATGCGAAAGACCCGAAGGCTGCATGATGCCCAACCTAAAGCTGGCGCAACCAAAATCCCCCTCATGAACCTGGAGGAACCTGCAAAGCAAGGACTACTGCTGGACCTTCCGAGGGGCTTCCTTGAGGAAGATAATTTGTTGGGATCTTCCGCTGACCTTCAACACAGGGTATCGGGGGACCGCCTGATGATCCTATAGTAAGAAGGTGCCGATATGCGGCGGTTTTAGGGTAAATCGTTACACCGTTTTACACCATTTTTGATAGGGTGTATCTTCCCCGTGTAAATTTGGGTGAAGTTGAAGATATCCGCGGGATTATTGTGGTTGCTGCATTTGATGTTCCACATGGTGGTTCAAAAAGGGGGCTGAAGTGTTTAGCCTTCTCCCCTTTTTGAACTAGTACTATAGAGGTCTGAAAAATGGGGGCTAAACCACCCCGAGTTCAGCCCCGGCTAAGCAGCTTACACTTCTCCGTGTACGTTCTTTTCCATTTCAACGGCTCAGTCCCATGAATCTCATTTCAGCACTCTTTGGAAAAGATTAATGGAAGGTGATCTTCGCCGGTCGCAGTTTTGAATGAATGTGGGTTCAGCGATCCGCGGTCAAGACTCATCTGGTGATCTCCCGATCCTCAGCGTCGAGATCGATCAGGAGATCTTCTAATCCCCGCGTCTAGGTTCCTCCCCAGAATGGTCATCGGGAGATCGCCCGGTCCTGTCCGTCAAGGTTCCCGGGCGTTCAGGTTCACCTGGAGATCTCCCGATCCTCTACCTTGAGCTTCATTGGAGGATCTATCGGTCCCCTACTATGTTAAGGGTCATCCTTGGATGCGGCTCGAATACCTTTGTGGCAGTATAATCTGGCAACCTTCTGGCTGTCTCTGTCCACATGTCATCCTCTGATTCGGTAGTGCCATGCGAACACATACGTATAATACTCAGTGTAGAATACTCAACAAGATACTACTTCACTGTATCAATGACAATGTACAATGTTCTAATAATGAACGCTTGATTCAATCCGTGTGAGAATTCTTGAACAGTACTTTCTGGAAACCCAGAATGTTATATCATATCCTGCTTCCAATTGCAAGGAGGGATGATGGCATTCATTCCCGACTCCAATTCCATTTTCAAAAAATGGGGACAAGATTCTCAACGAGGTAGGTCGAGGGGTGACGCCTCTTGCTTCATCTTGCTTAGGGTATAAATTAGGGTGTAAAATATTACCATCATTTTTCATGATTGATTAATGTAGGGAATCCATTCCCGTTGCGAGTGGTTCCTATTATTGGAACTGGAATATTTAGGGTCAAGCTTTCCCCATTTTTGAGTTGCTTCAAGGAGACACTGACCGAGTTGGCTAAGATTCTTAACCCACGAAAGGGTGATCATTTGTATTGATCACTTGTCGTACATCTGTATGCTTCAGCATTGTATGTGTTGTATCTGCTCGAACCAAACTTGTGAATAGAATATGTATCGTCTGAATGTCTGGGTGTTTAATGGAATGGCTTAAAAGCTGACTCATGTCCGATCGACACATGAAGCGATTCCATGTTGAGACTAGTGTGAGTGCACGTAAAGCCATTCAGTTGAAACTCTGATTATAGCTTTAAGCTGTTTATTGGCTTCACAGTATGCTCTCTTATTCTCATGTACTATATACAGAAGGATTTCACGTGCTGTATTAAAAAGGGATTAGGGTGAAGGATCCCATGCCCAATTTATGGTCCGTTTCTCGACTTCGGAGTGCTTTCGGAACTAGCAAATGTTAGTGATGCAAATGTAAATTGAATATCATCTATGTCGGAGGCTCACATAATTGAGTATGCAAAACCATCAAAACTCGATCACAAATTCCGAAGGTTGCACGATTCATAAACTCGCAATCGAAACACAAAACACGAAGGAAACCCGAAACCCGCAACACCGCCAACCCCGTCCAATGATCCTTCCTATCATTTGGCCCTACGATGCAAGGGTTTGGGGTTCAATTGAAACAATCTTTCAATGATATTCCAATTCATTTCACCCATGGAAACATTTCCTTCTTTTCGGTCATTTTTTTATTGCTCATTTTACATATTTCTGAGCACTAATTATCCACAATCCTTGAAGATTGTAACAGAGGAAGTGGGCAGAAAAAAATTTCTATGAATGAAAATAAGGACGTCCACTTTAATCATGGGTTTCCGTATCGGCATCGGGAATCATTCATCACGCTCCCACAGAGTTCTAATCCAAACATCCGTTTCAGGCTACTACACTGTATAGTAGTGGTGATTATGCCCCGTGGCTCGCTCCCCCCGATATCGGTTCCACTTTCCTCCCAACGCCTTGTTTCCCCGACCTCTCTCTCTCACACGGGTTTCTCCCAATGTCGTGCGTGCTTCCATCTGCAACTTCTTCCTGAGGGGAGGCTCACCTCCAGGGGTTCTCCTCGATCGGTACATTGCGCTGCTCCCGCTAGATTGTAGCAGTAGAAGTGGGCAAGGCTTCCGAGGTTCGCAAAGGCGCAACACTCTTCTGAGTTCAGGTTTTCCAGGATGGTGCTTCTGCAGGCGCTTGCTTAAGACACGCGGGCTTCGGAGGGTCTCAAAGGTGGGGCATGCGATCCCCTACAACTCTCTAGGTTTCGGGGATCAGATGGAGCGGTGGGTTTAGGGTTTTGGGTGAATTTGCGGTTTTAGGGTGTCCCTGTGCGTTCAAACCGCCCATGTTACACAGGTCAGTTTCTCATGTCTTCCCATTCCTTGATTTTTGGCCCCTGTTGGGAGAGAGTTGGAAACTTGTCGTAGTTGAGGAGAGCTCTACACATTGGGGGAGCCATGGTCCACAACGTGTATAACAATGTGCATGGAGAATGGGTGTCTAAAAGTCAAACGACGCTTGACTACATGCATTGCGACAGACTAGTCCATCTGTGGGTGGGGGAATTAGTCAAGGTTCCCTTCGTTCCGTTCCGTTCACTGGGCCAGTGACCATACATTCACAAGAAGGGCATGAATTCAGTGCTTCTTGAAGACTAGGGGTCGATCTTGTTTTAGCCCCTACGGGATACTTTGAATGAAGTAAGTCAGAATCTTGGGTTGCACTTCGAAAGCGGAAGAATCCGCTACATCCTTGCAGCAGTGCGCACGTGGGCGACTGCGAATCACCCCCCGATATCACAGAAAGGTGAGAATCGAACAGTTCAGGCAACAAGTTCACCCTAAACCGCCAGGGATTTCTTCAAAATCCCGTAGTGGTGCAGCGGTTTCAGCATACACCGGGGACGAACGCAATTTTGCAGTGTCATCATAATTGTGTGCTTATATGACGTCTGTGAAATACTCCAAGGATTTAGGGTTTAGGGTACAAGAAAGAAGCGGTTTATTCACGCACTTGCCTGTCGTTGTCCCTATACAGGAAAAAGCTCATAACGACTTCTCGTACTCAGAGCCCCCCTCAGGCGCACTTGGGACCCGCTAACTCAGAGGCGCGCTTGGGATTCAATCAGCTTCTGGTGGTCCAGGTTAGGAACTTTTACTTTCTCAATACCAGTTATTCTCGTGTGTTTTATGAAGTTTGATGTCGATCATGCCTTGTTTATTCGTTGAAACGTGGATCATCTTGGACTTCACTAGAGAATTTTTGGGCCTGTTGATACGAGAATTAGAGTTTTTTTTCATTATTCATGCTAAAGAGTCCAAGCAAATGTAGGATGAGTTGTTGGTAAGAGGGGTCAGTCAATAGGACACGGGATCATGTTCCTACCTGTTTTTGTATCATCTACTTTAGTCTTCATTTTGTTTCTAGGCATCGCATTGTTGAATCTCTTTTTAGATTCGATGCTAGAATTGCAAGTGTAAGATCGTCGGAAGGATGCGACTAGCTAGATTTCTATGTTTCGTCATCCATGTTGAGAAGTATTGATTTCGGATACTGAGAGATCGACCATGACATTGGTGACGTATGGGCTCTCAACGAATAAGTAGTAAGCCTTCGTGCAATAAGTAGTAAGCCTTGCGTGTGCTGTACATCAGGTTTGTATTCCCTGTTTTGACTTTTTGGCTATTGTCGTCGATCTGGTGTCTTCATGTCGTGCAACCTACTCGAATAGAATAATGCCTCTCTGCTTTTAGTGTCTGAGTTTAGAAATTAGGGTACAAAGAGAATCATCACAGTACACTTGGGATTTGCCTGAGATTTGCAGTCTTTCAGTGACTCTGTTTGATTTTGATCCATTTTTTGTCACTTTTAGAGTTGATTTGAATCCTCTTCTCATGGACAAATTTGCATCAAAGGCAAATCATTCATAAAGGACTGCTTGGTCCAAACTAGGCTTCATGCTCTATCTTGTAGTTTGAGGAATTCACACAAGGACTTTCTTTCGTCCGATTTCTTGTTTTCTTACTGGCCAATACATGCGATGCTCTTTGCTGATCGAGAGCGTAAATGAACATAAATGAACGTGTGTTACTACAACTAACTCCAGATCTCTCAGGGCTCTGCTTTGTACAGGTAGATACTGAATGTGATGACTGAGGACGTATAGACAGATGACTGAGGACATCGAGTTACGAAGCAATCCGTTTTTAGCCTCGATGATGCTACTAGTTTGTGCGATTAAGAAAATTTAGGGTTTTGTCTCTCCTATTCGGAGCTCGTTTTTATGCCGGTCAAATTCCCACCGCCTTTTTCATGTTTTTACGAAATGCGAATACTTTTTCCTCGTTTTTCAGTGAACGAGAGATAGATCAAGAATCTAATCCAAGTTGTTTCATAATTTCCACGATTCTTAGGGGCCCGCACGATTCTTACGGTCAATACATACAAAGAATCCATATTCTTTGTATGTATTGACTTAGCTAATATCCTACTGTTGCTTATCCTTGTACAACGGACTGTCATTGTTCCTCCCGATTTTGCCCGTAAAGGGGCCTCAATGAGATTCCGGTAAGTAAGGACATACGTGTTTAGACAAGCTGTTCAGTCGCTTCGTTGTGTTTTTTTCCAGCTTGGAGCGACATTTGATCTGAACATCGAATTGCTTGAAGTGAAGAAAATCTGCAAATCACAAGGTATTGCATTGTTGCCGTGGGTTTCCCTTGTCCTTTACTTACATTAGTTGGGGGGGGATCCGTTTTGCGGGGGACGAGCTCCCTTGCCGCGGGTTCCCCTTGTTCTTTACTTACATTAGTTGGGGGGGATCCGTTTTGCGGGGGACGAGCTCCCTTGCCGTGGGTTCCCCTTGTTCTTTACTTACACTAGTTGGGCGGGATCCGTCTTGACTTTTTGGGGTCTTTATTCTTCAAGGAACGGATTTTCTTGCTATAGGCTTCTCTTCATTTCACCTCCTTTTTGGGGGGTATTAAGGGTAGTTCTACTAAATGAATGGTTGCATAGTGGATCAAGAAGCTGAGCGTGCGTGGATTTAGACTTTTCTATAAACATGGTAAGCTTATTCAAATTATGGGACTTGGATGGCTATGTTTTTTTCAAAATGATTGTGTAATGGTCTAGTTTTCATGGATGTATGTATGCATGCATATAATTTATTTCTTTGTCATTTTTTTGTGTTTATTCAAAATTACCTCGATGCAAGCTCTTGTTGATCATTTTTTTTAAAGTTTGTTTGTTGAAGCTGAGAGTTCATGACTATTGTCAAATTGATTTCACCTTCGCATGTCTTTTGTAATTCTACAGGATTCATATATTGGTCTTGGGGCAAATTTATTGTGCATGGATTGCATGAAAGAGTTTCCAGTCAATCAACGTGCAGACCATGCGAAGTCAAAGACTCACGAAAGGTCTCTTATAGCTATGTCCAAAGCACCTACTGGGGATGAGTTTTATTGCAATGTTTGCAAAAGCATGGGGCGCAAGAATTCAAACCATGAGAAGGGCAAGCAACATACAAAAGCCATCAGTGTCATTCAGGTAATTATTTTAAAATAACATATCAATATGTTTTTGTTATTCAATATGTTTGATTGTATTGTATTTTCTTTTGTATAGAATGTTTATATAATTAGATCATGTGATTATATTCATATAATTTTGATGTTGTTGTGAATGTAGAAATATGAAGAACGATTTGAAGCTCAACGTGGTGTGTATGACCGAAAATCATGGCACAAGGTACGTTGTTCGTGTTAAGTTTTCGATACAGATTTTCTTATTTGTTGAGGATATTAAATGTTGTCAACTTTGAAACAAATGCTTATTACTTTTGAATTATGAGGTTTGTTGTGAATCAAATGTCCAATCGTTAATCATATATTGGATTGAGAAACATGTAAGTTACATTTTGGAATGACGAAGGTTAGTGGTGTGAGACTACATGTATTTGTTTGGTTTAGATTACAATTGTTTTTTGGGCTCAAATTCATCAAACATATTGTTGTGTACAGATGACTCCATTTGCTTTGAAGAGGCATACCACCAATGATGATGGGGATGTTTTTCTTCAACCATTTCAAGAAGAAGCGAAGACTTGGTACAAAAGGTCTCTATCCCACATCAACAACTCCATCAAAGCGATTGAGGATGATGGAGGCAAAAACCTACTCCGACTCTTGGTGTGGGTTCGAAAACTCTTGAACAAATCATCATCGGAGATTAGGGAGAATATTCGTGTACAGTACAATAACATTCTGAATGCTCTTCAGGGTGTGGATGAAGAAGCATCTACTATATGGCTCCTTGAGCATAATTTTTCTACAGCGAAGGACTTATTGGAGATTGTGAAGGAGGGCGGCAACACAGATTTGATCCGACATGGATTTTGGGTGGTAAATGACAATCGCAAGTCAAGCAACATTGCTAATCGACATGTGAACTTATCACGATTGTTGAACAAGGGTGAATTTTGCCGTATGAAGTTTGAAACGTCTTATTTTGGAAGTTCATTGACTTCACCGACTGCAGCGGGTTCTACACGAGGACCATCTTGTAATTTGCACGATTTCATCGTGAAGAGCATGGCATTGGAGATGGCCATTGATGAAGTCATGAAGAAGATTGTTGGAGAAGATGTGCATGTAGATGTCTTTCGAGAGGCTTTGTTTTATCATCTTCCATCACATCTTCAAATACTTTACGACAATGATGTTGATCTTGACCGTCATTTTGATACTGCACGGTTGAGCTTCAGGAGCGGTGAATCTCTCATTGATGCAAAGGCTTCTCATTTGAAGATTGTTTGTAAAGATGATTATGATGAGCAGGTGGTGGAGGTTTATGAGTTTTTGGGAGATGACATGGATTACATTTCAAAAGGAGATTGCAAGGTTGCTCACAACATCCTACTTGTGGATGATGGTTTTGGATTATGTGCAACAATGCGGATGGAGGGGTGTGTGACACGGACAGGTGGATGTTTGAGGGTTATCCGTGGGGTGACAAGGGGTGCTATCATAGCATCCATGTTTGGTTCGAGAACCTCCATCCATGTTGAAGATAGCCTCTTGGCAACTTTCAACATACTAATTTTGGGTGCCCCAAAATTTGGTACATTGTGCCATTTGAAAATGGTGAGCGGTTTAGGGATTTGCTTCAACAGAAAGGGTTGTTAGAAGCTGCCTTTGAGAAACGATGCTTTGTTCAAGCATTTGCTGATGGGAGCATTACTATTTCGAAGACTGAGATGCGAAACTATGGTGTTCGTCGAGTTGTGCAACACCCTGGAACGACGGTCATGAGTATTCCTGGTTTGATATTCCATTGGACCATATCCACGGGATTTAGTTTGGCAGACAGTGTCAACTATTACTGCCAATTCCCAGGTGCTATGAGTTTGAAGGAATTGCAAACCTTATGGACCTTGTACGAGAAGGTTACAGGCAATATTCAAACTCTTTCATCGACAACATCAAAACAATACTTCGATATGTGTGAGGAGTTTGGACTATTGTGAATCCGAGGTAAATAAATAATTTGTGTTATTACTGTATATTTGTTTGTTTTAAGATTTCTTGTTGAAATGAATTCTATATGAGTCTAAGTATATGTATACTTTTGCATTGTATGTAGTGGTTTAGCAATGATTGAACAACTTTTAAGTAATTTACAAATTGAGCTTTTCTAGCTTCGAAATTATTTGAAGTTTCTTTTTTACAAATTATACTTTACGAGTAATTTACAAATTCGTTTCTTGTCATCAGATAAAGGAATGGCTCCCCAAGTTTCGAACTGGGTCAACTTGGACGCACAATAACATATTGAAGTTTCGTAGCAGTTTCGAGATGACACGCGGGAGCACCTGTAGACAGGTCTTGTACAGAGTGTACCTTCTTGTAGGATACGGTGGCAAGGCCAGTGCTTAGCACTGTACATAATGTAGCCAAGCATTGTACAACTTCACCTTGCTTTTCAATGGCAAGTTTTGCATTCTTGTTTGTCAATCGCACATGGTCGTGGAGGCGGCGGTCACGCTCGCGCTGGTACTCCATTTGTTCTTGGAAAAGCAACAGTTGCTAGTTGATTTTGCTTGCCTCCAATTCACGACTTGTAGTGGCCATTTCCTTCATTTGTTCCGCCATTGCGTTTAGGGTCGCGCAGGTAGCATCGGCAATCACTGAATGCCCGGAGATGCTTTTCCTCCTGACGCTGGTGTTCCCAGGTCGTCGACCGCCGCTGGCTTCCACTGTATCAGAGGAACTCAGAATCTACAGCACAACTCCAGTTGGCAGGATCGTCCGCTGACCTACCACGGGGGCCAACTCTTGCTGTGGCCTTGTCTAAACCCAATAACACCCCCACCTTTTTTCCATTGGCAGGAGTGCCGAGGTTCTGCCCTGATTGTGTGCCATCTTCAGACATGTCGGGCGTGTCGAACATGCATGCGGTGTCCACAGAGTCTTGCAATCCTTTACCATTGTCCCCCACGTCTTCACTATTGCTCAAAGTAGTGGGCTTGTAAAAATAGTCAGCTCCGATGTCGTCACTGTTGTTCATTGGCGTCTTGTACACCGAGTCACCTGCGAACATTAAGTCCCGCTGATGTGGTGGCGTCATGGAGGGCTCGAAGCCATACTGGTCATTGATCTAGTTGAAGAGCTCTAGCGGGAAACACCGAGGCAGCCCCTCCGCTCTGCGAGATGAGATCGGCAGCTCCCAGAATGTGAGGCCGTTCTCATCACTGCGTGTTTGGAACTCTGCGATGCGCTTGTATTCAGGTTCCTCCGGATAGGTCATCAGGGGATCTTCCGGTCTTCTGTGTAAAGGGTCCTCCTTGGAGTGGTTCAGCGGGGGACTTCCCTGTTCTGAACATCGAGGGTCATCGGGAGATCCCCTGGTCCTCTTCCTGGTCAAGGGTCATCCACGGTAGTTAGGGGATTTTCCCATCCTATGCCTTGAGGGTCAACGGGAGATCCCCCGGTCCCTTGGCCTAAGGTTCCTCAGGAGATCCCCCGGGCCTTTTTTCATCAAAGTTCCTCCACGGTAAGGGTATTAAAGGTCATCAAGGGATCTCCCCATCCCTTACCTGTTGGTTCCACCATGGTGAGGTTCACAGCAACTTTGTTAATTTTTAGGGTTTAGGGTCAAAGTTTAGGGAGCACCCGATTTGGGTTTAAAGGGTATTTAGGGGTTAAATAAGGGGTCCGGAAACTCATTGTCCTCACCTATCAAATGACAACACGTTGCCAGCCACGTATGTAGTCCACTATTTTTGCCCTAATTTGAATAAGAAGCCAACATTTTGATGATTGTATCCATTTTTGGTAAATAGTAACCGCACTAAATCAAATTAGACTGGGTAGACATCACTTAGGAAACAAAAAATAACACTACCTGGTGGGTTTAAAGATTATAATGTTTGGTCATGAGGGGTTTTAAAAGTGTAAAAGTGAGCTGAGGTGATTCTCGTGGTCCCTCGTACAGGGTTTTTTCTTGAGGCATTTAAATGCCCAATTTCCTCAAAAGGAAATTAGGCAACTTCAAGCCTATAGAAAAAAATGAGGGTAAATGTGACAAAAAATGCCAGATAGAAATAATAGCCCTCTGTACCATTGCCAACATGCTTCTAAAATCTCATTTCATCTATCATGCAAAGCCAAAATTCCATACAAAAATTCCATATTCATAGTTATATACTTAAAATTGGCCTCCTTCAATTCAAGCCCCCTAAATTAAGGGGCCAATCGACTTAATACCTTCTTGAAAGGAAGGCCACATTACCATTTGCCCGAAAACCAAAAAGAAAACCCTGCCCTCGCGTCTCGCTTGACTCGAATGAAACGGAATTTCATTGTTAAGAGCAAAATGATAAGACCCACCAACCACAAGTGGCCAAGAGTGGGACAAAGACAAACACAGCAAAACCGGTCAACTTCCAACTTCATCAACAGTCATCCACTCCTGCTACAATATAGTAGTGATGATCGCTGCGCCACCTTGAGTTTGGAAAGAAAATTTGACGGCTGCGATTGCGCGATGGCGTGCCGCCGGGCCACCCCCGATAGGGACCACTTTTCTCCCGCTGCCTTTCCTTGGGTTCAGGACTTCTCCCTCACTTGGGTTTCTCTCGATGACGTGCGCGCTTCCATTTCCCCCGATGTCGTGCGTGCTTTCACAGGGTGCGCTTCCATTTGCAACTCTCATGAAAAGAGGAGACTTCGGCCCTCTAGGGATTCCTCTCGATCTTCACATTGCGCTCCTGGCAGACTATGGCGGGAGAGGTTCAAGGGCTTCGGAGGGTCACAAAGCCGCAGCATTCTCCGTTTGGACTTTGGAGGTGTTTAGGTTGCACTCGCGCTAGTCTGTTGGTTAGGCGCTAAAGATCCGGGGGTTCATGGGGATCGCCAAGGCGGGGAGTGCGATCCACTACAACTTGTTGGGAGTGCAATCAAATTGACTCGCGGGGAGTGATTAGGGTGAACTCGCAGCGTGCGTGTTCCTGGGCGTTCAATCGGCTCGTGTTATGTACACGTCAGTTCCTCATCTCTTGCCATTCCCTTGTTTGTTTGTTTTTCTATTGGAGAGACTTGGGAAGTTATTGTAGGTCAAGAGCCACACTCACTGTGAAATCCATCCATGGTCCTCGCAATTCACCGTGAATCATAATGTGCACGGAGTGGGCGTCTGCAAGTCTATTCATGTTTGACGTTGCGATGGGATAGTCCGTAGGTGGGGAAATCACGAAACGTCCTCTTCACCTAGTCTTTTCCCCTTGGCATGTGTGACTATACACTCCTGAGAAGTTGCTTGTTTTAGTGATTCTTGAAGATGGCAAGTCGATATTGTCTTCGCCTTTGAAGTAGGTTTTAGAATGTTGTGTCGCTGTCATGCAGTTCGAAGATGAAGAATCCGCCATATCCTTGCAGCAGTGCTTACGTGGGCGACCGCAAATCATCACTCAGCTGTACAGAAAGGTGAGAATCGAACAATGCACAAATCGTTGCCAGGAATTTACTGATAGTTTTGCAGTGGTTTAGGAGAACTTAGTGCGATGCGTTATTGGCAACCACTCGAGATTGCAATTGTTACAGGGCTCAAAAGCTCAGGGTGATATGTATCGGGTTTTAGGGTTCGGGGTTTAGGAAGGCCAATGCCATTGTATATGTTTAGGACGTCTTCAGCATTACTTGGGTAGAACGCAACGGAGTATTCCAGTACTTCCCTATCATTGTCCCTGTGTGTAGGAAAGCTGGAGTCGAGTACTCGTAGTGAGAGACCACCTTCAACAACGATGGCAGCACAGCCGTCAAGCCAAACAATTGGCGCGCAACTTTGGGATGACCCGTGAGTTAAAAACCTTGAACCCTTTTTTATTTTCTCCATTTTCTAGTATTGCAATTGTTTTCCACATTGCTAAACATAAGCAGCAACGGTTAATTACAGAAGGCACGGTCCGGGTCTTAGGATTTCAGGGTTCAACTATCGCGGCCCCACTAACCCTAGAGGCTTGGAGCAGCTGATCATGAGATCCCCCGACTCCCCAGTCATAGTCCAGACAGGGAACCCACAAAACCAAAGTCAAGTTAGTAAGAAAAAGGTTTAGGGTTTAGGGAAATCTCCCGATTGGCTGATCGTAAGATCCCCCGACAAAGCACTTAGTTAGGGTAGAAACAGGGAACCCAAAAATCCGAAGTCCGTCAATAAGAAAAGGTTTAAGGGTTCAGGGAAATCTCACGATTGGATGATCGTGAGGTCCCCCGATTTCGCAGTCGTAGTTTAGGCACAGATCACGGAAAATCGAAGTCCTTCCTCAAGAACAAAGGGTTCCGTCGATCTGAAAATATCACGATTGACGATTTTGAAGAATGGCAATACCCTCGTCAGATCTCCCGACCGGGAACTTTGGAGTAATCCTAAAATGACCGAGTAACCGTCTGTAGATCCTCTTCCGTTGGGTTTAGTAGGGTCACTAGGATTCCATTTTTCATCATTGTCGGATCTCGTATTCGTCAAAATCTGCTCTCACTTACATCCTCCTCTGAAATGATCCAGGGAAGCGCAGGTTAAAGACGTGCCTCCGGAGAAGTCACCGAAGAAGCTTGGAGCTTTCGTGGACGGGTGCATTCCTTCCTTCGTGTACGAAGGTGAACATAAGCCAGGATTAGTGTTCCGTTGCTAGGATCGCGTCACGAGATGGGGCATTGCATGGAAGGAATCAAGAACGGGGGGTAGCCATTCAGCAGCCATTCTTCCTGTGCTCGTAAATGGGAATATGCGTCATCCAGAAACCGGTCTAAGCGTCCTAGAGATGCAGGGACTAGACAGCAACACGGCGCTTCTAGTTGTAGAAGAGAAGGCCCTTAAATCCAGAGAGTGCGTTACATACGGGTTGATCCTGGATTATGCGAAGATGAGCCTGGATTTGTGTGAGATAGTGACGAGCAAGGGATGCCTGATGACGAAGGACCCGACGGCGCACCCAAGCTGGAGCCCCGTGGATATGAAGGTCCAGTGGCAAATTGTCGAAGAAGAACTCTTCGTATCCCGCGAGAGCTCACAGGCACCGAAAGTGACCCCTCCCAAGCCGGCCCCGGCGAGGAATACTAAGTCCAAGCGGAAGGCAGGAGTTGGAGAGGCAGCGGAATCGACCCCGGCCACGGAAACCAAGTCGAGGAAGAGGAAGACCGCAGCCGGAGCCCTTGGGGACGATGAAGGAGAGGAGCCGCCAGAGAAGAAGGCAAAGGATGCAAAGGCGTTGAATCTGCACAAATGTGCGAATATGACGGATGCAGACGTGAGGAGGCTCAACAAGGAGGAGATGGAGGAGATGAGGGAGTTGTATGCCACTGCCTTCAGCGGCTTGTATAAGTGGAGCAAGAAAGCGATATGTGGCAAAGACGGTGTGCCCATCCGCGTGCACTTCCAGAAATTACACAAGGCTCCCTGCGGAGGACTCGTCTACAGGGGCATTGAAAGGAACCGCCTCGAAGGAATCACGAACCAGGCACGGATTGCCCCGGACTTCCATTCAGAAAATAGGGTCATTACCGTCCTTCCGCTGAAAGGTGATCCGAATGGCGCAGGGAACATAGACACGTACTACTACGACACGGAGCCGCCCAAGCAAACATTCGAAGACAAGGAAACACACTACTTCATCATTGGGGGGCAGCACACGGTAGAAGCTCACAAGAACTTGGTCGAAGACAGTGAGATCAAGGAGTGCGACAAGGCGCTCGCTTCCTCATTCAACATCGTACCTGTTTGGGAGAAAGTAGATGAGAGCGGTTGCAATCTTCTGTTGACACTGTCGAGGGTGCTGAACCAACATCTCGCGGGCGAACAAATCGAGCAGAGTTTCACGACCCAACTAGTGAGCGCAAGAATCAAGTGGTGCAGCATGGGATCTCCGGCTCCATCCATCATGGGAAGGACACACTCACCGGAGTTCAATGTAAGATTCATGCCCATCCTTACATGTCTTCTTGTGCATTCGGTGGATGGCCGAGTCAACAGATTGATCACCGTGAGACCTCGCTGGTTTAGGGTTACATCGAGTGTGCTTTGGTGCTGCATTTAACTACGAGGTATTCTGACCCCTCTTTTTTTTGGGGATGACCAGTCATTTTATCCGGTTTTGATGACAATATTCGCGGGAGTGAAGTCAACAAATTCCAAGGAAATAAAGATTCCACTAGTGTTTCAGGAGAACGACGCGGACGTGGACAGGTGGTTGAAGATTGAGCAGGATTATATGAAAGGACTTTTTCCAAACGCACAGGGGTTGGTCGACGCTAAGGGGGAGCTGGATCGCAAGCCCCTCAAGGCAAACGACTTCAAAATGCTCTATGGGCTGCGAACGGAGGACCTCAACTACCTTGCGTCGCAAGTGGAGGCCCACATCATCTGCATGAAGAAGAGCGTGGCGGTTCCTCCCGCGAGGGGCAGACGACGAATGAGCTTGGAAGACGTTGCCCGTAGAGAGAGGTCCGTTAGGGCGATGAAGAACGAGATCCTCCAGCACTACAAGAATTACCTACTGCCCATGAAGAAAATGGAATACATTCCGTACCCCGAATCCGCATGGGAGCAGTTCGCGGCGGAAAGACAAGTCAGTCGCCAAGACCTAGAGTGCTGGGTGGACGTGGCCATGGAGGACCCTGTTGGCAGAAACTGGTTGCACGGTAGGACAAGGCCGCTGAACAAGTCATCCAACCCGAAAGACTGTCCATTGTTTGTCACGGATATGTGGAAGGCCTTCTTCAATGCCACAGGAGGAGTTGAGGCCACGCAGGAGTTGGAAGAGGACTTTTCCGAGCATTATCTGTGCAAGACCATGGACGACCGGAGCTGGAACATTCGCGACACCCTGTCGGATCCGGACGTGAAAGCATGGTGGGGAGAAGGAAAAAAGCACTTGTACTTTTGGTTTCTGTTCGAGGGTACACCCTCGGGGCCCCGGGCGAGCGTTCTCGAAGATGGGAAACTGGAGAGATTGTTCGACGCTCTGGAGTTCCATGATTCCGACGATAACACCGTCTCGGCCCAATCCGGTGTTGTTGTCTTCACGGATGCCGGAGGGTTTGGCAGGATTGCGGCGCACCTGCACATGCGGAAGGAGAAAACTGAATCCAATGCCTGGGATTTTTCGTTGGTCAACTATATGGCCGGGTCCGTGGACGGATTCCCTTTGCCAGCGATCGGGAAAAGCTTCAATGTATTTGTAATATTCCTTTTCGGGACCAGTCCCGACCGTACTCAGGAAGCCTCCTTCAAAAACTTCTTCCCAGGAATGGAAGACCTCCGGTCGACTTACAATGTAGAGGACATGAGCGGCGAACACTCCTATTGGAAGCGGCAATGGGTGCCGTATCTAAAGATTGGCACCCCAATGACGATATTCAAAGGACTTGACTGCCACGGTCACGTCCTTGTGAATGTCAACGGGGGTCCCGAAATCACACACCTAGGACTGGTACGCTCTTGAACTGGACTACTCAGAGTTTCTTGAGAAATCATGTTGATGTCCTTGAGTTGGAGCCACACTGACCACCGACTGTTGCATTTTTCAGCATTGGAAAGGGGTCAAGGTGTTGGAAGTTGTGAAATCCACGGAAGCAGCGACGGAAAGTAAGGAATTTGTGAAACACATTTGGGACACTCAACATGCCAAGACCAAATTGTAGTCTGAAGGACATGACAACGAGAGCGCAAGTCCGCTGGAGACTGCGGATGCGACACCAACCAAACAGAGTCCCTCAGAGCAGAGTCGACAGCCACAAAGGACAAGGTCGCCTGAGAAAGACAAGGTCAATGTGCATTACTCATTGAGCGTCCGTGAGATCTCCGAGGATTTAAGGTTTAAAGGTTTAGGTGTTCAGGGTTCCTGGGGTGGAAAACTTTGGTCCTACGCGCTGAGCACACGTGCTTGTGACGTAGGAAGATTGCACAATGCAGTCCAAGTCGTCGACTTCGGTAGAAGATTTGGGAGGACGGGAATCCGTCCACCGTGAAGAGCAAGTAGTTCAGTCGACGGAGATGGATCCACCAGGATTGGTGGAGCAGCCAGCAACAAATCCACCCATGGGTGACACAGAGCAGTCGACGGAGATGGACCCGCCAGAAGTGCTGGAGCAGCCAACACCGAATTCACCCATGGGTGGTGGTGGCGCATATGTGCCTCTGACGCAGGAAGATTGCATAGGGCAGCCCGAGTCGTCATCGACTTCGGTAGAAGATTTGGGAGGACGGGAATCCGCCCACCGTGAAGAGCAAGCAGTTGAGTCGGCAGAGATGGATCCGCCAGGAGTGGTGGAGCAGCCATCTCGAGTGGGTGGCGCGGAGCAAGAGTCCCTTGAGCCGGTTACGGGTACGCTCGAAGCACTTGGTCCGGAGGAACAGGCGCTAGAGGCTGGGGCCCAAGGAGCTGGGCGGGCACAACCGGCTCTAGAAGAAGATTCGTCCAGAGTAGGCGAGCGGGCTCATAAGCAAGAGGACGTGGTAGAGGGAGTTGGGCAGACACCGGCGGAAGAGGGTGTGGCCCAAGGAGCTGGGCACATGCAAGTGGATTCGGTAGAAGTGCTGGAGCGGCCAGCATTGAATTCTCAAGTGGGTAGCGCGGAGCAAGAGTCCCTTGAGCCGGTTACGGGTACGCTTGAAGCAACTGGTCCGGAACAGGCACAAGAGGTTGGGGCACAAGGAACTAGGCGGGCACAACCGGTTTCAGAAGAAGATTTGTCCAAAGCAGGCGTGCAGGCTCATGCGCAAGAGGATGTGGTAGAGGGAGATGGGAAGACACCAACGGAAGAGGGTGTGGCCCAAGGAGCTAGGCTACTTCAGGGTTCAGGGGATGGGGCACGAGGGGGCGGGCAGACAGAGGCGCAAGAGGTTGTGGCACAAGGAGCTGAGTGGTTTAAGGCGGAAGAGGCTCTGCCAGGAGTACGTGAGCTAGCTCCAGCACAGGAGGATGTGGTAGAAGGAACTGACCTACTTTAGGGTTTAGGGGACGAGGCACAAGGAGTTGGGCACACACAGATGGAAGAGGATGTGGTAGAAGGAGCCCATCTACTACAGAGTTTAGGGGATGCGAGACAGGGAGCTGGGCACACACAAGTGGAAGAGGTTGACGCACAAGAAGCCCAGTTGCTACAAGAATTGTCGATACCACCAACCCCAAATGTTTCAGCCATCATTCATGTCAGTGAGAGTGACGACGATTTCAGTGACGATGATTGGAGGGTCATTTCTGACCGTGAAGCGGAGGGAGGAGTGCAAAATGACTCACGTTTGGGTATGGACTCGGACAAGGGAAGAGAAGTAGCAGTAGAATCCGGGCATGTGACGAGGGGGAAGCGACAGCGTGAGAGCGATGCAGGAGCAGGGGCACAACAAGAGGGGGAGAACTCGGACTCTTTGAACCAAGAGAATAAGAAGAGCTGCGCAATGGCGGAGGTGCTACAAGACAAGGACAAAGGCACAGTTCACATCGGGCGGTTTAAGGGATCGCATGGCCAAAGAGAGGAGCTCGCGAGCGGGAGTGCTAGCCACACCACATCGGAGGGGCCCACGCAGCCCAAGGAGCCATTGTTTTATTCAAGGAAGGCTAGAAAACACCCAGCTGAAACCCAGGCGCTGGATGCTCGGATTGACAAGGGGCGGGGCAGCCAATCACGTGCTAAGAAAAAACCTGCTCAAACCGAGGCGCTGGATGCTCAACTTGACAAGGGGCGGGGCAGCCAATCACGTGCTAAAAAAAAAACTGCTCAAACTCAGGCGCTGGATACTTAGGTTGACAAGGGGCGGGGCAACCAATCACGTGCTCGAGGGAAGAAGAAACCTGCACCTGGTTCTACTGCTAAATTATGGACAGGTGACAGTGACAATGACACTGAGAGTGACCCTGGCTTCGGTCACGGCAAACGCACATTACAACTTAGGAAAAAGTCTTTGGTCTTGGAGAAGAAAGATGTTCCTACATGTAGCCGCACGGAGGATCGCGACGTTGGGGTTGCGGGCGTAGAGGCATCTGGAGATCACCCCAAATCCAAAAGTCGATTGTTCCTCCGGACCAAGAGGTTGGAGCACCGAGCGTACCCGAAACTGATGGACAGGGCGATGGGGTCACAGCTGCACCAGGAGATCCCCCGCTGGAGCTAGTGTCAAAGGGTCTATCGACGGGCATGACTGGTGAGCACCCGCAACAGACTCCGGTGGAAGGGGCCTCCCACATGTTTAAGCTGCACCGTGCAGCGGTGTCTTCGGGAAAAGGGGGGGGGGATGGGTTTAGGGTCCAGGATGCCTCACCGTTTGAATCTGAAGCACAAGTGAGAATGAAAATCCATAGAGAGTATCTGTCAAAGAGATTCATCAATGACTCACGTGTTGAATTAGAAGGGCCACCGAGACGCCACCATGACTCTAGATTCCCCCTGTCAAACGTCGATATAAAAAACATGAAGCACTTGCAAGCCGTGAAAGAGGCCACTCTTTTTTTGTATAAACCTCTTTTCGAGTGGGCAAGAACTCCGCCGGGTTCAGGGCCTCTTGCAATGGCTGACACCAGCGGTTTAGGGAGGGGCACGGGCGGAGTCGTCGCTCATACCCCAGGTGACATTCGCGCATTCTTTTTTGTGTGGGTCGCCATTCCAGTTAACCCTTGAGTGACCTATCAACTGAATTTTGGTCGATTGCCTTGTCCTTCCCTAAACATGTTGCCAAGGCCCTAGAGCTTCAATTTGTACGGTCTGATCAGATTCGTCAAAGTCACAGTCCTTCTCAAATTATCTTTTGTTGAAGAGTACATGCACTCGAGAAATGCATTGCCCCCCTCCTCCAAGTCAACCACGGGCGCTCAAGGGTTCAGGGTCTCGCCTCTAACTGCTTGTTTTTCCTGTCTCCTGCAGATTCGGGTACGGCTGCCAATCATCCTCAGGCAAATGTAATGAACCCTACACCTCCCCGACGGTATCATGTTGTCCTGGACCTCAACGGAGTGCTGATTGAGAGGTCAGGGTTCGACCCCAAGTCTAATAGGCAACGCACTACTCTTGTACGCCCATTTGCTAAGGAATGCCTGGAGTGGGTGAACAAAAAGGCGAACCTGGTCATCTGGAGCTGTATGGTAAAGAAAAATGTGGATGGAGTCCTAACGGATTTGCTTATGCGTACGGGTTCTAGGTTGAAAGCACGGGCTATGACTGTTCTATCCCAAGAATCCTACACTAGGTCGTCGTGGCAAGGCCAAGGCGCATACGGTAATCAATGGAACTTTGTCAAAGACCTAACGAAATTGGCCAAGCTCCTGCATTTGGATTCGACCGATTATATCCTTCTAGTGGATAACAGTCCATTGAAGAACCTCAAGAACGAGAGGTTCAGCGCAGTTTTCCCCCAAACTTGGTCTAGCGATAAGGAAGATACATTCCTGCGAGATACCTTCCAGCCTTGGCTTGAGGGTCTGTTGGAGTCCAACGAAATTGTCCCGAGGTATGTAATGCACAATCCTCTGCCTAACAGTCAGAAACCGGCGGACCCAAGCGGATATCCGGGGAGATGTATCTTGAAAGGTCTGTGAACGCAACCTCGTGTATGGCAGGCTCCATCCGGAGATCTCGTGATGCTTTCTTCGACATTTGAAAGACTGGACAAGTAAATAGGATACAACATTTGTACACGTGAACTAAGTACTTGCTAGTTACTAGAAAAGCACTTTCTATGTACATGTACTGTAAATGCACCAAAGTAAATTACCTCTGAAACTCAGTTTTTTGCTCACGCTTGGATTACAATGGCATCTTGCTTGCAACGCTAGCTATGAATTGAACATGCACACGAGTGTTTTTTTGAGTCTTCTTTTTTGCATGGGAATGTTCTCGGCATTCTTACATACAATGGTGTCCCTCACCAGTACGCATGTTGTGTGCAAGCTTTGCAAAATGGTTTCATCGGGGTATCCCCCTGACTGTTGCTCGTAGGAAGCTAACAGAAGAAGCAACTCTGCGGACTTTGAGGGTTTAGGGTGAGAGTATCAAAAATGTTGCTAGACACTTACGAGTGTCTCAAAGTTGGATTGCACGACTTCAAGGGATTGAAGGGGACCAGGGAATTAGTTCTCTCTCATAGATAGAATTTACGTGTACAGTCTTGGACATTCTACAAGATGACGTCGTATTGTTTGTGAATTAGCATCCTTGCTCGAAATAAAGACATTAGGGTTCAAGAACTATGAAGCAAAGCACGATCACATCATGTTAGCATACTTAAATAGGGGAATCCAGTTGGTGCAATTACAAAATTGTTGAAAAATAAAGTGACCCACTTTAACCCCGTACCGAAGGAAGACGAGGACTTAAAGTTTTCGGTGGATGGCTTTCAAGGAAACTTCAAAGATGAGGAATGCACCTATCCATCTTCAAATTTAACAAGTTTTTGCATTTCGTGTTTTTAATTTAAAATAGTTTTACATTCAAAAATTGAGTTAGAAGTTTAGAAAATTTTCAAAACAAAACCTCAATTTCCATTATTTGAAAACTATTTTATAAAATTAGGTATGATGTAGAAGGAAAAACTAAATTAATATTAGTTTTCAGGAAAAATTGAAATACACTAAATAAATTCCGATAGTGAGATTTTTCTAATAAACAAAGGTTATACTATTGGATGTTGTTTTCCTGATAAATGTGAAAACTAAGCTCAAAAATAAATCTAGTAAGTTATTTTTTCAAGAAGACGCTTTAATTGCTAGCAAACCAAGATGTTCTATAACTTTCTCATCACTTATCCAAATAGAATGAACCAAATCTTTCCTTATAGAAAAAGTATAATCCATTAAAAATATTTTTTTGAAAGTTCCATTTCAAATTTTGGAGATCTTTTTGTAAATGGGCTTGCCTATTTTGTTGTTTAGGTGGCATAATTTTTGCTCCCAGGCACTAGTAGAAATAAAAAAATTATATTTTAAGAAAGCTAATCTATTTTTAAATTTTGAACCAAAATTTCAAAAAAACATACTAGGAATTGAAATCATATGACCTTGTCCAAACTTTCAAGTGTCCTTCACGGGGACTCTTGGGACATTAGGGGTTAAATCTTATGAATATGGACAAAACATATAGAATATGAATATAAATAATTAATTCATACAAATTTGTGTCCATTCATCTGAATTTGAAATAATTCATCCAAAATATACTAGTACCATTCCAAGATCCGTGAACAATTTAACAATTTAACAATTCCCAATTTTAGGGATTTTGAAATGTTCGTATTCTAAATTTCAATTTTGGTATCCATCCATTTTGGGGGGAACCAAGAAATTCAATTTCATTCCATTTTTTCTTTTGCAAATGAGACATTTCCTTCGGCACATACAAGAACTAACGTAGTAACAATCTTGAATACAAGATGAAGGTGTTTGGGTTGTGTCTATTCAGAACAACAATACACTTGCATCGGCTTACATACCACAAATCCAAGGTTTAGGGTTTATTTTACTTAGAGGACCTTTTAAATCAACATGTCGGAGGGAAAATAAGGTTTACGGTCACATAACTAGGACTCCGCGTGAGTAAAGATGCGTGCATGTGCGTGCGTAAAATACACAGTCGCAATGGAGAGAGAGACGAAACGTAAGAGGTAACGCTTTCCTTTTAACAACATGTGAGAGAGTAAAAACAAGCCACCTTTAGTGAAAGCATGACTCGCAATAGCCATACTATACAACTCGTACCTACAGTTGGGCCTCGTTGTCTACAGCAGTATTTTTAGTCTATGTTTTGGGTGTACGGTGCAATGGAGTCAACGAGAAAAACAAAAATGAAGAAAAAACATGGGCTTAAGGGTGGGGAACTGACCCGGTCCAACACGAGTGGTTTTTCCGGGTTTTAGGGAGCCCACGACTTGAGGTTCCCCGTGCTGAGCACTGTCTCAATAAAAGGGTGGATCAAGATGCTTTTACTAGGTCGCAGGACATTTACATTTCACAGTCACACACGCGCACCCTCAATGCCAGCCAACTCTATGTCATTTGACTGGTACATTTTCCAAAGGGGCGTGTAGAGATCACGATATTGTCCAGGTTTGGTTTGCATAATTATCCCCTCCAGTCTAGTAATGCCGCCGCTAACTTGGTGTAAGGAGTCCAGTGAAGGTGAATTGAGGTTGTCAGGAATCCCATGGCTGGCCACGAGGAAGACCTCTACAAATCTCTATGTACCACTGTCTAACTTCACTCCCCCGCTCGTGCACCTCCCCCCTCTGTAAGAGCACATTTTTCAACCTCTATTCATAGGCCTTGGCATCTAAGGCCTACAATTCAGCAAAGGAATCTAAAACTATAATCTTAGGGAGAGTCCACGTCACAGAGTAGGAGTATTTCCGTCGTCCGTGTGGTGGTCTAGTGGTGGTGGTGGACCGGTGGTGCGATTCTTGGGGAAACTCTGAAACAAGCGCTTGCGAATTTGTTGACTTGCAACCCCAATCACTTCCAGGTACGCACCCAGAGCACGTGAATGACATAGCTAAGTCTTGAGTGTCGGTGAAAACATCGTAGTTACTTGTGGTGATGAAAAATAGCCCGATTCATTGAACTGCATATGTTCCTGGATCCTCATTTGTTTTTTTGATGCCTTCAGAAGTTCATGCACTGGTGCTTGACCCTACCGGTGAACAAAAGTCCTTTTCATGATTCGAATACATAGAATAGTGGAAATTAAGGGTTCAGAGGAGACCGACTCCATGTCGTTGTTCGTCCGTTCTCTTGGATTGTTATGTTTTTCGGCTTGCTACTCTTCGAGGAGGGTTGATCGTAGGTCTCAACCCTCTTATCATTTGAAGTTTATGAAATGATTAGTTCAAGAGAACCCTCCCAATGGACTTATCTTGAGTATGCCACCGGGGCCTAGTTTGGGGTGTTGTCATTTGTTTCCAGTGCGTCCCTGATCTCCATTCATGTCACCAAATTCTTGTCTGTAGGCTACTATTATCCCTGATGTCAAGTATTGGGCTGTGAAGACTCCAAACCAACTCACCAAGTGAGTGCTATCTATTCCCTCTATTTTCTTGGCTCACCTTTTTGGTGTATTGTTGTCCTTTTGTCAACCGTGACTTCACCATGGATATCATCAACATAATGTCAAGTAGAGTTCTATTTGTTGGGTTCGTGAGTGCCATGTAATAGTGGATATAGTTGTGAGTGCCCGGGCTTAGGACCACAGTCCATTTTCAGGGCAGTGTTCGGTATAAGATCTTGATGGTGCAACTTTCCACAGTGGTCCCATCCATTTCAACTGACAACGAACAAACTTGAATGTGTGGATGACAGAGTAGGGTTGAACAACAAGCCTCCACCTCAAACAGACAAAATGGCTTATCAATGCAAGAAATGTTCAATATCGGCATTCCATACAGCTGATCAGCTCAAGAATCATTCGAGGATGTATTCAACAAAATGCATGGTGAAGTTTCATATCGAAGGCCGTGAGGAGGTATTGGAGAGATCTATATCACGAGACGCAGTGACGCAACTTTTTGTTTGTACCCGTTGTTTGCGTTACGAAACGCCAGTTCCTGCAAAACTCCAACAGCATTGCAGAAACTGCGATGGAGGAGAAGCCCTGGATCCTCCAGTCCCATTGTTGCCAATCCATCCATCCGGGCATCCACCTTTGCCAGTGAACAACGGGGAGTCATACATCTCCGAATTGGGATACTGGGTGAATGAAAAGTTTCACATAGTCATTTGTCGTGATTGCAGGGATTGGGTAGCTGTTGAAAAAATTTGGTCCCATTTGTCACGGTCCCATGCACACCAGCTGAAGGGACATGGAAACGTAGACCCGGAACGGTTGGCGACGGACATTCAGCGCTTTCAACTGGATCAAGGGTGGGAGAAGATCCAGCAACACTTGGAACTTCCACTCATCTTGAGAGATCCTATTGAAGGCCTTCCAGTGGAAGATGGATATATGTGCACATCGTGTCCCTACTACAGTCCAATGCAGAATACCATTAAAGCCCACGTCTCCGCCAAACACAAGGACTCGGGTAGCTCTTCCGTTGGGCTTGCGTGTAGCAAGAGATGCCTTATGCAGAGGCTTTCTAAATGCCCTTCGTCGAGCGTACAAGGTATCCAGTGGTTTGGAGTGAATACACCTTTGGTTACTCCAACACCAAACACCTTTTTATTTGATATTATTATAGAAGAGGCCACTGCACGGGAGGAAGAGGTTCTGGCGGCACCCTACAAGGACCCAAGGCAACTACCCATGTTTATGAAAGTGCTGCATTGGGATGTTTTCATACAAAACATGAACATAGACATAGTTGGAGTGGCTCCACTGCTCAAAGCACATGAACCAGGTGATGTCCGTTTCTTCCCCGACCGACTGCAGGAGGTTTGCAGGTCGCTGATGATGGATTGGCAATCCACCCTTGCAAATGCGGAAACATTGTTGCGGAGGAAGGTCAGGTCTACAAACCCCACGAACATTTCACCAAATCCCTTCTCAAGGTTGGAGCAGTCATGCCTAGACTATGTGAGGGAGTTAGTTCACCTCCTCCTCATTCTGCTAAGGGCCCTTGACAGCAAGAACGTGGAGGAGGAGAACATAGGCGACATCCGACGGATATTGGTTCCATTGGAGGAAAAAGTGCAAGGGTCCTTACATCGCCTTTGGGATGGGTTGCAGGTAGTGGGTGGAGATGGACAGTTTACAAAGGATCAATTGGAAGAGTCCAAATTGCATTGCACGGAAGTTTTGGAAGACCTTTTTTTGTAACACGTCCATCGCATGCCATCCCAGAAGCATCACTATTGATTTTCAGGTTTGTGATTTTTTCATCGATGCAACAACACCGTGTAGTCACACCCGATGATGTAACCCACCGCATCTCAAGGATGATGTATTGGTGTCGATCACTGGTGCTACACAAGATTGTGCATTATCCACTCAACCTTGGGGATGATGTCGCCAAGGTAGAAGGAGGGTTCTTATTATACACTCATGGAGACCAACGGACACCATTTGCAGCCATACTACAGGCAAAGAGGCTTGTGAGGTCAATCGCAAAGAATGAGACTCAGCTCCCAAAGGTTATATGGGTGGGAGACGGTGACTCCCAAATCAGAGATGGCGTCCACGTGGGTATTTCCCACGTTTCTGTGCTCATTCGTTGCTCAATCCAAGAACTTTATAGGGAACTGGAAGAGGACCTTCTATTAAAGATGCCAGAGTATCATGTGAATAGAGGTCGCATTCTCTATAACAAATCTGGGGGGCTCTTGGAAGACAAGCTTTCCGACCTTAGGAATGGGCAGTGGTTCATCAACAACAAAAACAATGTTTGTTCAGGATATACCTTTAGCCTTATTCTACACATTGCTCGTACTACTCGTTTGCATAGTAAGTACATCGAGTCAATGCAAGCGGAGGGCACTCAGGAGATCATATGGAAGAAGGATGCATTAAGAAAATGGATGTGCCGAGTGGGGAAGTGGCTCCAGAAATTGATGAGCATCATACATCTTATTGCAGGACAACCAGCACGTGGCGCGGAACTACTGGCCTGTTCCACCCGCAACACACCGGCTCAAATCCGTGGTGTTTACATCGTCGATGGTCTCGTCATGTTGTTGACCCTTTATGGGAAAAGAGACAACCTATGGGGTAGCCAAGTACCCATTGCAAGGTTCCTTTGTAAAGACACCTCCTTCCTGCTGATAAACTATCTCACATATGTGCGGAAAATGGAGATTGTTGCTTCGAAAGTCTTGTATGGCCAACCGGAAACTGCATTATATAATTGCCTCTTGGCTGTCCAAGAAGGCGAATCTATGTCTAGCCATACCTTATCCAATGGAATTGCAAGCATCTTTCTAAATCACCTGAAAGTTCATGTAACGCTTGCTCCTTGGCGGCACATGGCCATTGCATGGATGCATAGGTTGTTGGGGTACACAAGTGTTATGGAGCTCACAGGTAACGGCGCTGTGGACAGTCAAGCCGGCCACTCACAACGCGTGGCCACCAAGTATTATGCTCGGTCAAACTTCGACCATCCTAGCATTGGACGTGATGAGTTCCAATTGTATAGGCGCGTATCCGTGGGGTGGCATAGAATTCTAGGCCTCCGAAGCGACGAAGACCCTCCGAATCATGATAATAATGTCATCATGTCGATTGCCAGACGTCCGGGCCCCACTCCTTCAAGACATGGGCCAGGCTAGGAACGTGGTCCAGGATATAGGGTTGGGCAATCCCTAGTGTCCACAACTCCAACTCCCGACATCCAGCACCATCACCACCACCACCATGAAATCAAGGTGGTCCATTGTCGGGGTGACATCGGTATCGACCACCTATCCGTTACTTGTTCCAAACACGTAGTGTTGGGATTGATGTCATTGGGACACACCACGTTCAAGAGTTCACACCAAGCCCAAGCCATCCCCCAAATCTTGGAGCGGCAAGAGGATTTGTTGGTCGTGTTACCCACCGGAGGAGGCAAGACTCTATTGTTCCTCTTGCCCGTATTCTTGGAACGTGGACGTTATACCACTGTCGTCATCTGTCCATTTGTGGCACTAAGGATGGAGTTGGAGCATCGCGCACGGGAGGCAAACGTATCAATGGAGGTATATTCAGGAGACGCATCCCCGGGTAGAGCTGACATCTTGTTCGTTTCGGTGGAGCACTACGCATTGCCAGCTTTCCGAAGTCACCTGGCGGACCTACATGCACGAAATCAACTCGGAAGGATTGTTTTGGACGAGTGCCACGTAGCACTAACAGACAAGTTGTGGCGTCCTATACTAGATGACATTCAGTACGTTCGAAAATCAGCTGTTCAAATCCTCCTCTTGTCAGCGACGGTGCCCCCCCACCTAGAGGGCCCGATGAAGAACTTGTTCACTTCCTATTTTGCTGTCATCCGTGCTCCCACTAACCGTCCCAACCTCATATATGAAGTGAGGAAGGCCCAGGGGGAACTGCGTGCGAGCTTGTGGGCGATTTTGACATCGGGATCGACGACTCCAAAGTCCATCATCTTCAGCAGAGGAAAGGCAGAAATAGAGGAATTGGCGGAGATGCTGTGTGGCCTTGGCCTCACTGCTGTGCATTACCACGCAAATTTAGACATGCGGGCTAGAAACGCAGCGCACGGCGCGTAGACAAGCGGGGGAGCGGACATCATGGTGGCAACCGGAGCATTCGGTACAGGCATCGACTTGCCCGGGGTGCGCCTGGTTGTGCACGTGAACGAGCCTTATTCAATGATCAACCTTGCCCAAGAGAGCGGTCGGGGAGGCCGCGATGGGTCTCCCAGCAAACATATCATATTATTGGCTCAGTATAGGAAAACGCAAGACGGGACGTGTACCGCAATGGCGGAGTATCTTGGGGGGACAAAGTGCAGGCGGTGGGTGCTCCAACAGTACATGGACGGTCATGGATTGGATTGCTTCTCCTCTGGATCGGAAAGATGTGATGTTTGTGAATCCTTGGTTGGCCGCGTCCAATCCGGCCTATCAACGGCCAAACGGACGGAATCTTCTTCCACCAGCGAATCCCTCGAGAGCTTCCACGGAAGTCAGTATATAGACTTGTTCTCCAGCCCAGATGACGGAGGCACCTCAGGCACGCCCGAGGATTATGACCCACTAGCAAAGAGAATTTGCTTAGGGGATGCATTGTTGTCTGAATCAGCGAAGGGGACCCAAGAAAGTCATGTAGATCTATTGTTGATGACATTGTATTTTGGAGAATACCTTAAGAGAGTGAAAGACAAGTGCATCGTTTGCACCATGCATGGTGACGAGGTGCCTGACTACAGACATCCGTTGTGGTAGTGCCCCCATCTGAGGGGTCTGTGTTTGAAGTGTATGGGAAATGATGGGCACCGGGGTAAGAACTGCCAATGGAAGTTGCAGTTCAAGGGTTTAGAATGCTATGGATGCGGCTTGCCCAAGAAATTGGGTGCTCAAGTGATCCACGTAGAGACATTCGAGGGAAATTGCAAATCCCTGGGCAACGACAAGCTGATCCCTGCTTCCTGGTACATGTGGAGGAATTCCCGACGGTTTCAGCGGTTGCTCGAGGAGTTGGGTTGTCCACCAGCTATTTCCGATTTCCAGTATGCGGAGTGGCTGACGGGTGCACATGAGAAGTACAGAACAAATCTGGTTGCCTTGTTCATCTGCTATGTTAGAAATGAGAGCCAATCCTCGAAGTAGAACAGACCAACGTTTTTTATTCGCTTTTTGGACCAACGGGGGTAGAACGTAGCAGCAGCAACCTCGTCAATGGTGCCTGGTGAAATGTGGAGAGGTTTAGGGTGCACGAAATGTATTTTGTCTGGGGCTTAGGGTCTAGATAGGGCAGTTACTTCAATTCCTACGGAGCACAGTAAAGTAGGCCTGAAGCCTGTAGCGAATCGCTGTGATGAACACATCTATATAGAGAGTAAATAGGGTTTAGGGCCACTGGTTTAGGGTTCACCAAGGGATTTCCCCATCCCAAGTGCTGGAATCCATCAGGAGATCTTACAATGCATTCTCTTATTAATCCAAGGCTTGTTCTGTGCTTCTTGGAATCAACTCTAAGTTGAACAAAATGCCTACATTTTGATAAGCTACATCCATTCTTTTTGAGTTGCAACCGCACGAAATCAAAGTACTAGACATGTTAGAGATCACATCGGTAGAAGAAAAACCTATCCGCTACAGCCGACTCAAGCGCAACTATGTGTCCTATACGACTACTTTGCAACGGTAGCCCTCTCTAATTGTACTAAACAAAGTTATGCATGTTGTTCTAGTTGCAAAGTAGTTGCAAAGTGAAGTTTAGGATTGTAGGGATGTGGTGTAGTTGCAGTCTAGTTGCAAAGTGAAGTTTAGGATTGTAGAAAGCAACTAGACTACAAGTAAACCACATCAAGAAGGCCTACAACTGTCCGTCGGGGGATCCCCCAATCCTCCTCGTGTAGGTTACACCGACATTACTACACCCAGGTCACACCGTCGGTACACGCAGTTTTGGCACAGGTCACACCGACATTACACCTGGGTTACACCTGCATTACACCCAGGTTACACCGTCGGTTTAGGCACAGGGTTTTTGTGGCAGCCAACAACTCGGGGGTTGACGCCTCATTCCTTTGGGTTTTAGCAAGACGTGAAGGAAACACGAAGAAGGGAAGCACCAACACACAGCTAGTACACCTTCTTCGGATAAGGACCTACGTCGTGAGATCTCCGGAAAGAAACAAAAACAGGAAGCATCAACAAACCGCCACACCTTCTTCAGGTTCAAGAACTACATCGTGAGATCTCCCGAAAGAAACAAAAATAATAAGAAGCACAGTGACAGGGTTTACTATGCCATCTCTCAAAAAGAGGTAGTCACAAGCACGATCCTGTCATCTAGGGATCACTTGATCACAATGATCCTAACACAGTGACAAAGGTCATTGTCGGATCTCCCGAGAAAAAGGGTCACTAGGATATCTCCCGATCGTGTGATTTCACCTCATCTTTCCAACGGTGAAATCAGTGAAGATTAGGCAGTTTAGGTGTTTGTGGTTTAGTGGCAGCCAACATTTCAGTGGTTGAAGCCTCATTCATTTGGGCTCTAGCCAAACATGAAGGAAACACGAAGAAGGGAAGCACCAACAGTACACCTTCTTCGGATATGGACCTACATCGTGAGATCTCCCGAAAAAAGCTAAGAAGGTTCATCGGGTGATCTCCCGATGCTTCACGTTGAGCTTCATCGAGAGATCTCCCGAATCACCTTGCACAGGTCCCTCCGCTTGCCTTAAGAAGGTTCATCTCATCGGGTGATCTCCCGATGCTTCACGTTGAGCATCATCGAGAGATCTCCCAAATCACCTCGCACAGGTCACTCCGCTTGCCTAAAGAAGGTTCATCTCATCGGGTGATCTCCCGATGCTTCACGTTGAGCTTCATCGAGAGATCTCCCGAATCACCTCGCACAGGTCCCTCCGCTTGCCTTAAGAAGGTTCATCTCACCGGCTGATCTCCCGATGCTTCAGGTTGAGCTTCATCGAGAGATCTCCCGAATCACCTCGTACAGGTCCCTCCGCTTGCCTTAAGAAGGTTCATCTCATCGGGTGATCTCTCGATGCCTTATGTTGAGCATCATGGAGAGATCTCCCAAATCACCGCGTATAGGTCCCTCCGCTTGCCTTAAGAAGGTTCATCTCATCGGGTGATCTCCCGATGCTTCACGTTGAGCTTCATCGAAAGATCTCACGAATCACCTCGTACAGGTCCCTCCACTTGCCTTAAGAAGGTTCATCTCATCGGGTGATCTCCCGATGCTTCATGTTGAGCATCATCGAGAGATCTCCCAAATCACCGCGTATAGGTCCCTCCGCTTGCCTTAAGAAGGTTCATCTCATCGGGTGATCTCCCGATGCTTCACGTTGAGCTTCATGGAGAGATCTCCCGAATCACCTCGTACAGGTCCCTCCGCTTGCCTTAAGAAGGTTCATCTCATCGGGTGATCTCCCGATGCTTGACGTGGAGCTTCATCGAGAGATCTCCCGAATCACCTCGTACAGGTCCCTCCGCTTGCCTTAAGAAGGTTCATCTCATCGGGTGATCTCCCGATGCTTCACGTTGAGCTTCATCGAAAGATCTCACCAATCACCTCGTACAGGTCCCTCCGCTTGCCTTAGGAAGGTTCATCTCATCGGGTGATCTCCCGATGCTTCACGTTGAGCTTCATCGAAAGATCTCCTGAATCACCTCGTACAGGTCCCTCCGCTTGCCTTAGGAAGGTTCATCTCATCGGGTGATCTCCCGATGCTTCATGTTAAGCATCATCGAGAGATCTCCCAAATCACCGCGTATAGGTTCCTCCGCTTCCCTGAAGAAGGTTCATCTCATCGGGTGATCTCCCGATGCTTCATGTTGAGCTTCATGGAGAGATCTCCAGAATCACCTCGTACAGGTCCCTCCGCTTGCCTTAAGAAGGTTCATCTCATCGGGTGATCTCCCGTTGCCTTATGTTGAGCATCATGGAGAGTTCTCGCAAATCACCGCGTATAGGTCCCTCCGCTTGCCTTAAGAAGGTTCATCTCATCGAGTGATCTCCCGATGCTTCACGTTGAGCTTCATCGAGAGATCTCCCGAATCACGTCGTACAGGTCCCTCCGCTTGCCTTAAAAAGGTTCATGTCATCGGGTGATCTCCCGATGCTTCACGTTGAGCTTCATCGAGAGATCTCCCGAATCACCTCGTACAGGTCCCTCCGCTTGCCTTAAGAAGGTTCATCTCATCGGGTGATCTCCCGTTGCCTTATGTTGAGCATCATGGAGAGATCTCCCAAATCACCGCGTATAGGTCCCTCCGCTTGCCTTAAGAAGGTTCATCTCATCGGGTGATCTCCCGATGCTTCACATTGAGCTTCATCGAAAGATCTCCCGATGCTTCACGTTGAGCTTCATCGAAAGATCTCCCGAATTACCTCGTACAGGTCCCTCCGCTTGCCTTAAGAAAGTTCATCTCATCGAGTGATCTCCCGATGCTTCACGTTGAGCTTCATCGAGAGATCATCCGAATCACCTCATACAGGTCCCTCCGCTTGCCTTAAGAAGGTTCATCTCATCGGGTGATCTCCAGATGCTTCACGTTGAGCATAATCGAGGGATCTCCCAAATCACCGCGTATAGGTCCCTCCGCTTGCCTTAGGAAGGTTCATCTCACCGGGTGATCTCCCGATGCTTCATGTTGAGCTTCATCGAGAGATCTCCCAAATCACCGCGTATAGGTCCCTCCGCTTGCCTTAAGAAGGTTCATCTCATCGGGTGATCTCCCGATGCTTCACGTTGAGCTTCATCGAGAGATCTCCCGAATCACGTCGTACAGGTCCCTCCGCTTGCCTTAAAAAGGTTCATGTCATCGGGTGATCTCCCGATGCTTCACGTTGAGCTTCATCGAGAGATCTCCCGAATCACCTCGTACAGGTCCCTCCGCTTGCCTTAAAAAGGTTCATGTCATCGGGTGATCTCCCGATGCTTCACGTTGAGCTTCATCGAGAGATCTCCCGAATCACCTCGTACAGGTCCCTCCGCTTGCCTTAAGAAGGTTCATCTCATCGAGTGATCTCCCGATGCTTCACGTTGAGCTTCATGGAGAGATCTCCCGAATCACCTCGTACAGGTCCCTCCGCTTGCCTTAAGAAGGTTCATCTCATCGAGTGATCTCCCGATGCTTCACGTTGAGCTTCATCGAGAGATCTCCCGAATCACCTCGTACAGGTCCCTCCGCTTGCCTTAAGAAGGTTCATCTCATCGAGTGATCTCCCGATGCTTCACGTTGAGCTTCATCGAGAGATCTCCCGAATCACCTCGTACAGGTCCCTCCGCTTGCCTTAAGAAGGTTCATCTCATCGAGTGATCTCCCGATGCTTCACGTTGAGCTTCATCGAGAGATCTCCCGAATCACCTCGTACAGGTCCCTCCGCTTGCCTTAAAAAGGTTCATGTCATCGGGTGATCTCCCGATGCTTCACGTTGAGCATAATCGAGGGATCTCCCAAATCACCGCGTATAGGTCCCTCCGCTTGCCTTAGGAAGGTTCATCTCACCGGGTGATCTCCCGATGCTTCATGTTGAGCTTCATCGAGAGATCTCTTGAATCACCTCGCACAGGTCCCTCCGCTTGCGTTAAGAAGATTCATCTCATCGGGTGATCTCCCGATGCTTCACGTTGAGGTTCATCGAGAGATCTCTTGAATTACCTCGCACAGGTCCCTCCGCTTGCCTTAAGAAGGTTCATCTCATCGGGTGATCTCCGGATGCTTCACGTTGAGCATCATCGAGAGATCTCCCAAATCACCGCGTATAGGTCCCTCCGCTTGCCTTAAGAAGGTTCATCTCATCGGGTGATCTCCCGATGCTTCACGTTGAGCTTCATCGAGAGATCTCCCGAATCACCTCGTACAGGTCCCTCCGCTTGCCTTAAGAAGGTTCATCTCATCGGGTGATCTCCCGATGCTTCACGTTGAGCATCATCGAGAGATCTCCCAAATCACCTCGCACAGGTCCCTCCGCTTGCCTTAAAAAGGTTCATGTCATCGGGTGATCTCCCGATGCTTCACGTTGAGCATAATCGAGGGATCTCCCAAATCACCGCGTATAGGTCCCTCCGCTTGCCTTAGGAAGGTTCATCTCACCGGGTGATCTCCCGATGCTTCATGTTGAGCTTCATCGAGAGATCTCTTGAATCACCTCGCACAGGTCCCTCCGCTTGCGTTAAGAAGATTCATCTCATCGGGTGATCTCCCGATGCTTCACGTTGAGGTTCATCGAGAGATCTCTTGAATTACCTCGCACAGGTCCCTCCGCTTGCCTTAAGAAGGTTCATCTCATCGGGTGATCTCCGGATGCTTCACGTTGAGCATCATCGAGAGATCTCCCAAATCACCGCGTATAGGTCCCTCCGCTTGCCTTAAGAAGGTTCATCTCATCGGGTGATCTCCCGATGCTTCACGTTGAGCTTCATCGAGAGATCTCCCGAATCACCTCGCACAGGTCCCTCCGCTTGCGTTAAGAAGATTCATCTCATCGGGTGATCTCCCGATGCTTCACGTTGAGGTTCATCGAGAGATCTCTTGAATTACCTCGCACAGGTCCCTCCGCTTGCCTTAAGAAGGTTCATCTCATCGGGTGATCTCCGGATGCTTCACGTTGAGCATCATCGAGAGATCTCCCAAATCACCGCGTATAGGTCCCTCCGCTTGCCTTAAGAAGGTTCATCTCATCGGGTGATCTCCCGATGCTTCACGTTGAGCTTCATCGAGAGATCTCCCGAATCACCTCGCACAGGTCCCTCCGCTTGCGTTAAGAAGATTCATCTCATCGGGTGATCTCCCGATGCTTCACGTTGAGGTTCATCGAGAGATCTCTTGAATTACCTCGCACAGGTCCCTCCGCTTGCCTTAAGAAGGTTCATCTCATCGGGTGATCTCCGGATGCTTCACGTTGAGCATCATCGAGAGATCTCCCAAATCACCGCGTATAGGTCCCTCCGCTTGCCTTAAGAAGGTTCATCTCATCGGGTGATCTCCCGATGCTTCACGTTGAGCTTCATCGAGAGATCTCCCGAATCACCTCGTACAGGTCCCTCCGCTTGCCTTAAGAAGGTTCATCTCATCGGGTGATCTCCGGATGCTTCACGTTGAGCATCATCGAGAGATCTCCCAAATCACCGCGTATAGGTCCCTCCGCTTGCCTTAAGAAGGTTCATCTCATCGGGTGATCTCCCGATGCTTCACGTTGAGCTTCATCGAGAGATCTCCCGAATCACCTCGTACAGGTCCCTCCGCTTGCCTTAAGAAGGTTCATCTCATCGGGTGATCTCCCGATGCTTCACGTTGAGCATCATCGAGAGATCTCCCAAATCACCTCGCACAGGTCCCTCCGCTTGCCTTAAGAAGGTTCATCTCATCGGGTGATCTCCCGATGCTTCACGTTGAGCTTCATCGAGAGATCTCCCGAATCACCTCGTACAGGTCCCTCCGCTTGCCTTGAGAAGGTTCATCTCATCGGGTGATCTCTCGATGCCTTATGTTGAGGATCATGGAGAGATCTCCCGAATCACCTCGTACAGGTCCCTCCGCTTGCCTTAAGAAGGTTCATCTCATCGGGTGATCTCTCGATGCCTTATGTTGAGCATCATGGAGAGATCTCCCAAATCACCGCGTATAGGTCCCTCCGCTTGCCTTAAGAAGGTTCATCTCATCGGGTGATCTCCCGATGCTTCACGTTGAGCTTCATCGAGAGATCATCCGAATCACCTCATACAGGTCCCTCCGCTTGCCTTAAGAAGGTTCATCTCATCGGGTGATCTCCAGATGCTTCACGTTGAGCATAATCGAGGGATCTCCCAAATCACCGCGTATAGGTCCCTCCGCTTGCCTTAGGAAGGTTCATCTCACCGGGTGATCTCCCGATGCTTCATGTTGAGCTTCATCGAGAGATCTCCCAAATCACCGCGTATAGGTCCCTCCGCTTGCCTTAAGAAGGTTCATCTCATCGGGTGATCTCCCGATGCTTCACGTTGAGCTTCATCGAGAGATCTCCCGAATCACGTCGTACAGGTCCCTCCGCTTGCCTTAAAAAGGTTCATGTCATCGGGTGATCTCCCGATGCTTCACGTTGAGCTTCATCGAGAGATCTCCCGAATCACCTCGTACAGGTCCCTCCGCTTGCCTTAAAAAGGTTCATGTCATCGGGTGATCTCCCGATGCTTCACGTTGAGCTTCATCGAGAGATCTCCCGAATCACCTCGTACAGGTCCCTCCGCTTGCCTTAAGAAGGTTCATCTCATCGAGTGATCTCCCGATGCTTCACGTTGAGCTTCATGGAGAGATCTCCCGAATCACCTCGTACAGGTCCCTCCGCTTGCCTTAAGAAGGTTCATCTCATCGAGTGATCTCCCGATGCTTCACGTTGAGCTTCATCGAGAGATCTCCCGAATCACCTCGTACAGGTCCCTCCGCTTGCCTTAAGAAGGTTCATCTCATCGAGTGATCTCCCGATGCTTCACGTTGAGCTTCATCGAGAGATCTCCCGAATCACCTCGTACAGGTCCCTCCGCTTGCCTTAAGAAGGTTCATCTCATCGAGTGATCTCCCGATGCTTCACGTTGAGCTTCATCGAGAGATCTCCCGAATCACCTCGTACAGGTCCCTCCGCTTGCCTTAAAAAGGTTCATGTCATCGGGTGATCTCCCGATGCTTCACGTTGAGCATAATCGAGGGATCTCCCAAATCACCGCGTATAGGTCCCTCCGCTTGCCTTAGGAAGGTTCATCTCACCGGGTGATCTCCCGATGCTTCATGTTGAGCTTCATCGAGAGATCTCTTGAATCACCTCGCACAGGTCCCTCCGCTTGCGTTAAGAAGATTCATCTCATCGGGTGATCTCCCGATGCTTCACGTTGAGGTTCATCGAGAGATCTCTTGAATTACCTCGCACAGGTCCCTCCGCTTGCCTTAAGAAGGTTCATCTCATCGGGTGATCTCCGGATGCTTCACGTTGAGCATCATCGAGAGATCTCCCAAATCACCGCGTATAGGTCCCTCCGCTTGCCTTAAGAAGGTTCATCTCATCGGGTGATCTCCCGATGCTTCACGTTGAGCTTCATCGAGAGATCTCCCGAATCACCTCGTACAGGTCCCTCCGCTTGCCTTAAGAAGGTTCATCTCATCGGGTGATCTCCCGATGCTTCACGTTGAGCATCATCGAGAGATCTCCCAAATCACCTCGCACAGGTCCCTCCGCTTGCCTTAAAAAGGTTCATGTCATCGGGTGATCTCCCGATGCTTCACGTTGAGCATAATCGAGGGATCTCCCAAATCACCGCGTATAGGTCCCTCCGCTTGCCTTAGGAAGGTTCATCTCACCGGGTGATCTCCCGATGCTTCATGTTGAGCTTCATCGAGAGATCTCTTGAATCACCTCGCACAGGTCCCTCCGCTTGCGTTAAGAAGATTCATCTCATCGGGTGATCTCCCGATGCTTCACGTTGAGGTTCATCGAGAGATCTCTTGAATTACCTCGCACAGGTCCCTCCGCTTGCCTTAAGAAGGTTCATCTCATCGGGTGATCTCCGGATGCTTCACGTTGAGCATCATCGAGAGATCTCCCAAATCACCGCGTATAGGTCCCTCCGCTTGCCTTAAGAAGGTTCATCTCATCGGGTGATCTCCCGATGCTTCACGTTGAGCTTCATCGAGAGATCTCCCGAATCACCTCGCACAGGTCCCTCCGCTTGCGTTAAGAAGATTCATCTCATCGGGTGATCTCCCGATGCTTCACGTTGAGGTTCATCGAGAGATCTCTTGAATTACCTCGCACAGGTCCCTCCGCTTGCCTTAAGAAGGTTCATCTCATCGGGTGATCTCCGGATGCTTCACGTTGAGCATCATCGAGAGATCTCCCAAATCACCGCGTATAGGTCCCTCCGCTTGCCTTAAGAAGGTTCATCTCATCGGGTGATCTCCCGATGCTTCACGTTGAGCTTCATCGAGAGATCTCCCGAATCACCTCGCACAGGTCCCTCCGCTTGCGTTAAGAAGATTCATCTCATCGGGTGATCTCCCGATGCTTCACGTTGAGGTTCATCGAGAGATCTCTTGAATTACCTCGCACAGGTCCCTCCGCTTGCCTTAAGAAGGTTCATCTCATCGGGTGATCTCCGGATGCTTCACGTTGAGCATCATCGAGAGATCTCCCAAATCACCGCGTATAGGTCCCTCCGCTTGCCTTAAGAAGGTTCATCTCATCGGGTGATCTCCCGATGCTTCACGTTGAGCTTCATCGAGAGATCTCCCGAATCACCTCGTACAGGTCCCTCCGCTTGCCTTAAGAAGGTTCATCTCATCGGGTGATCTCCGGATGCTTCACGTTGAGCATCATCGAGAGATCTCCCAAATCACCGCGTATAGGTCCCTCCGCTTGCCTTAAGAAGGTTCATCTCATCGGGTGATCTCCCGATGCTTCACGTTGAGCTTCATCGAGAGATCTCCCGAATCACCTCGTACAGGTCCCTCCGCTTGCCTTAAGAAGGTTCATCTCATCGGGTGATCTCCCGATGCTTCACGTTGAGCATCATCGAGAGATCTCCCAAATCACCTCGCACAGGTCCCTCCGCTTGCCTTAAGAAGGTTCATCTCATCGGGTGATCTCCCGATGCTTCACGTTGAGCTTCATCGAGAGATCTCCCGAATCACCTCGTACAGGTCCCTCCGCTTGCCTTGAGAAGGTTCATCTCATCGGGTGATCTCTCGATGCCTTATGTTGAGGATCATGGAGAGATCTCCCGAATCACCTCGTACAGGTCCCTCCGCTTGCCTTAAGAAGGTTCATCTCATCGGGTGATCTCTCGATGCCTTATGTTGAGCATCATGGAGAGATCTCCCAAATCACCGCGTATAGGTCCCTCCGCTTGCCTTAAGAAGGTTCATCTCATCGGGTGATCTCCCGATGCTTCACGTTGAGCTTCATCGAGAGATCATCCGAATCACCTCATACAGGTCCCTCCGCTTGCCTTAAGAAGGTTCATCTCATCGGGTGATCTCCAGATGCTTCACGTTGAGCATAATCGAGGGATCTCCCAAATCACTGCGTATAGGTCCCTCCGCTTGCCTTAGGAAGGTTCATCTCACCGGGTGATCTCCCGATGCTTCATGTTGAGCTTCATCGAGAGATCTCTTGAATTACCTCGCACAGGTCCCTCCGCTTGCCTTAAGAAGGTTCATCTCATCGGGTGATCTCCGGATGCTTCACGTTGAGCATCATCGAGAGATCTCCCAAATCACCGCGTATAGGTCCCTCCGCTTGCCTTAAGAAGGTTCATCTCATCGGGTGATCTCCCGATGCTTCACGTTGAGCTTCATCGAGAGATCTCCCGAATCACCTCGTACAGGTCCCTCCGCTTGCCTTAAGAAGGTTCATCTCATCGGGTGATCTCCCGATGCTTCACGTTGAGCATCATCGAGAGATCTCCCAAATCACCTCGCACAGGTCCCTCCGCTTGCCTTAAGAAGGTTCATCTCATCGGGTGATCTCCCGATGCTTCACGTTGAGCTTCATCGAGAGATCTCCCGAATCACCTCGTACAGGTCCCTCCGCTTGCCTTAAGAAGGTTCATCTCATCGGGTGATCTCCCGATGCTTCACGTTGAGCTTCATCGAGAGATCTCCCGAATCACCTCGTACAGGTCCCTCCGCTTGCCTTAAGAAGGTTCATCTCATCGGGTGATCTCCCGATGCTTCACGTTGAGCATCATCGAGAGATCTCCCAAATCACCTCGCACAGGTCCCTCCGCTTGCCTTAAGAAGGTTCATCTCATCGGGTGATCTCCCGATGCTTCACGTTGAGCTTCATCGAGAGATCTCCCGAATCACCTCGTACAGGTCCCTCCGCTTGCCTTAAGAAGGTTCATCTCATCGGGTGATCTCCCGATGCTTCACGTTGAGCTTCATCGAGAGATCTCCCGAATCACCTCGTACAGGTCCCTCCGCTTGCCTTAAGAAGGTTCATCTCATCGGGTGATCTCTCGATGCCTTATGTTGAGGATCATGGAGAGATCTCCCGAATCACCTCGTACAGGTCCCTCCGCTTGCCTTAAGAAGGTTCATCTCATCGGGTGATCTCTCGATGCCTTATGTTGAGCATCATGGAGAGATCTCCCAAATCACCGCGTATAGGTCCCTCCGCTTGCCTTAAGAAGGTTCATCTCATCGGGTGATCTCCCGATGCTTCACGTTGAGCTTCATTGAAAGATCTCCCGAATTACCTCGTACAGGTCCCTCCGCTTGCCTTAAGAAGGTTCATCTCATCGAGTGATCTCCCGATGCTTCACGTTGAGCTTCATCGAGAGATCACCCGAATCACCTCGTACAGGTCCCTCCGCTTGCCTTAAGAAGGTTCATCTCATCGGGTGATCTCTCGATGCCTTATGTTGAGGATCATGGAGAGATCTTTCAATTCACCTCGTACAGGTCCCTCCGCTTGCCTTAAGAAGGTTCATCTCATCGGGTGATCTCCCGATGCTTCACGTTGAGCTTCATCGAGAGATCTCTTGAATCACCTCGCACAGGTCCCTCCGCTTGCGTTAAGAAGATTCATCTCATCGGGTGATCTCCCGATGCTTCACGTTGAGGTTCATCGAGAGATCTCTTGAATTACCTCGCACAGGTCCCTCCGCTTGCCTTAAGAAGGTTCATCTCATCGGGTGATCTCCGGATGCTTCACGTTGAGCATCATCGAGAGATCTCCCAAATCACCGCGTATAGGTCCCTCCGCTTGCCTTAAGAAGGTTCATCTCATCGGGTGATCTCCCGATGCTTCACGTTGAGCTTCATCGAGAGATCTCCCGAATCACCTCGTACAGGTCCCTCCGCTTGCCTTAAGAAGGTTCATCTCATCGGGTGATCTCCCGATGCTTCACGTTGAGCTTCATCGAGAGATCTCCCGAATCACCTCGTACAGGTCCCTCCGCTTGCCTTAAGAAGGTTCATCTCATCGGGTGATCTCCCGATGCTTCACGTTGAGCTTCATCGAGAGATCTCCCGAATCACCTCGTACAGGTCCCTCCGCTTGCCTTAAGAAGGTTCATCTCATCGGGTGATCTCCCGATGCTTCACGTTGAGCATCATCGAGAGATCTCCCAAATCACCTCGCACAGGTCCCTCCGCTTGCCTTAAGAAGGTTCATCTCATCGGGTGATCTCCCGATGCTTCACGTTGAGCTTCATCGAGAGATCTCCCGAATCACCTCGTACAGGTCCCTCCGCTTGCCTTAAGAAGGTTCATCTCATCGGGTGATCTCCCGATGCTTCACGTTGAGCTTCATCGAGAGATCTCCCGAATCACCTCGTACAGGTCCCTCCGCTTGCCTTAAGAAGGTTCATCTCATCGGGTGATCTCTCGATGCCTTATGTTGAGGATCATGGAGAGATCTCCCGAATCACCTCGTACAGGTCCCTCCGCTTGCCTTAAGAAGGTTCATCTCATCGGGTGATCTCTCGATGCCTTATGTTGAGCATCATGGAGAGATCTCCCAAATCACCGCGTATAGGTCCCTCCGCTTGCCTTAAGAAGGTTCATCTCATCGGGTGATCTCCCGATGCTTCACGTTGAGCTTCATTGAAAGATCTCCCGAATTACCTCGTACAGGTCCCTCCGCTTGCCTTAAGAAGGTTCATCTCATCGAGTGATCTCCCGATGCTTCACGTTGAGCTTCATCGAGAGATCACCCGAATCACCTCGTACAGGTCCCTCCGCTTGCCTTAAGAAGGTTCATCTCATCGGGTGATCTCTCGATGCCTTATGTTGAGGATCATGGAGAGATCTTTCAATTCACCTCGTACAGGTCCCTCCGCTTGCCTTAAGAAGGTTCATCTCATCGGGTGATCTCCCGATGCTTCACGTTGAGCTTCATCGAGAGATCTCTTGAATCACCTCGCACAGGTCCCTCCGCTTGCGTTAAGAAGATTCATCTCATCGGGTGATCTCCCGATGCTTCACGTTGAGGTTCATCGAGAGATCTCTTGAATTACCTCGCACAGGTCCCTCCGCTTGCCTTAAGAAGGTTCATCTCATCGGGTGATCTCCGGATGCTTCACGTTGAGCATCATCGAGAGATCTCCCAAATCACCGCGTATAGGTCCCTCCGCTTGCCTTAAGAAGGTTCATCTCATCGGGTGATCTCCCGATGCTTCACGTTGAGCTTCATCGAGAGATCTCCCGAATCACCTCGTACAGGTCCCTCCGCTTGCCTTAAGAAGGTTCATCTCATCGGGTGATCTCCCGATGCTTCACGTTGAGCATCATCGAGAGATCTCCCAAATCACCTCGCACAGGTCCCTCCGCTTGCCTTAAGAAGGTTCATCTCATCGGGTGATCTCCCGATGCTTCACGTTGAGCTTCATCGAGAGATCTCCCGAATCACCTCGTACAGGTCCCTCCGCTTGCCTTAAGAAGGTTCATCTCATCGGGTGATCTCTCGATGCCTTATGTTGAGGATCATGGAGAGATCTCCCGAATCACCTCGTACAGGTCCCTCCGCTTGCCTTAAGAAGGTTCATCTCATCGGGTGATCTCTCGATGCCTTATGTTGAGCATCATGGAGAGATCTCCCAAATCACCGCGTATAGGTCCCTCCGCTTGCCTTAAGAAGGTTCATCTCATCGGGTGATCTCCCGATGCTTCACGTTGAGCTTCATTGAAAGATCTCCCGAATTACCTCGTACAGGTCCCTCCGCTTGCCTTAAGAAGGTTCATCTCATCGAGTGATCTCCCGATGCTTCACGTTGAGCTTCATCGAGAGATCACCCGAATCACCTCGTACAGGTCCCTCCGCTTGCCTTAAGAAGGTTCATCTCATCGGGTGATCTCTCGATGCCTTATGTTGAGGATCATGGAGAGATCTTTCAATTCACCTCGTATAGGTCCCTCCGCTTGCCTTAAGAAGGTTCATCTCATCGGGTGATCTCTCGATGCCTTATGTTGAGCATCATGGAGAGATCTCCCAAATCACCGCGTATAGGTCCCTCCGCTTGCCTTAAGAAGGTTCATCTCATCGGGTGATCTCCCGATGCTTCACTTTGAGCTTCATCGAGAGATCTCCGGAATCACCTCGTACAGGTCCCTCCGCTTGCCTTAAGAAGGTTCATCTCATCGGGTGATCTCCCGATGCTTCACGTGGAGCTTCATCGAGAGATCTCCCGAATCACCTCGTACAGGTCCCTCCGCTTGCCTTAAGAAGGTTCATCTCATCGGGTGATCTCCCGATGCTTGACGTGGAGCTTCATCGAGAGATCTCCCGAATCACCTCGTACAGGTCCCTCCGCTGGCCTTAAGAAGGTTCATCTCATCGGGTGATCTCCCGATGCTTGACGTGGAGCTTCATCGAGAGATCTCCCGAATCACCTCGTACAGGTCCCTCCGCTTGCCTTAAGAAGGTTCATCTCATCGGGTGATCTCCCGATGCTTCACGTTTAGCTTCATCGAAAGATCTCCCGAATTACCTCGTACAGGTCCCTCCGCTTGCCTTAAGAAGGTTCATCTCATCGGGTGATCTCCCGATGCTTCACGTTGAGCATCATCGAGAGATCTCCCAAATCACCGCGTATAGGTCCCTCCGCTTGCCTTAAGAAGGTTCATCTCATCGGGTGATCTCCCGATGCTTCACGTTGAGCTTCATCGAAAGATCTCACGAATCACCTCGTACAGGTCCCTCCGCTTGCCTTAGGAAGGTTCATCTCATCGGGTGATCTCCCGATGCTTCATGTTGAGCATCATCGAGAGATCTCCCAAATCACCGCGTATAGGTCCCTCCGCTTGCCTTAAGAAGGTTCATCTCATCGGGTGATCTCCCGATGCTTCACGTTGAACTTCATCGAGAGATCTCCCGAATCACCTCGTACAGGTCCCTCCGCTTGCCTTAAGAAGGTTCATCTCATCGGGTGATCTCCCGATGCCTTATGTTGAGCATCATGGAGAGTTCTCCCAAATCACCGCGTATAGGTCCCTCCGCTTGCCTTAAGAAGGTTCATCTCATCGGGTGATCTCTCGATGCCTTATGTTGAGGATCATGGAGAGATCTCCCAAATCACCGCGTATAGGTCCCTCCGCTTGCCTTAAGAAAGTTCATCTCATCGAGTGATCTCCCGATGCTTCACGTTGAGCTTCATGGAGAGATCTCCCGAATCACCTCGTACAGGTCCCTCCGCTTGCCTTAAGAAGGTTCATCTCATCGGGTGATCTCCCGATGCTTCACGTTGAGCTTCATCGAGAGATCTCTTGAGTTACCTCGCACAGGTCCCTCCGCTTGCCTTAAGAAGGTTCATCTCATCGGGTGATCTTCCGATGCTCCACGTTGAGCATCATCGCGAGATCTCCCAAATCACCGCATATAGGTCCCTCCGCTTGCCTTAAGAAGGTTCATCTCATCGGGTGATCTCCCGATGCTTCATGTTGAGCATCATCGAGAGATCTCCCAAATCACCGCGTATAGGTCCCTCCGCTTGCCTGAAGAAGGTTCATCTCATCGGGTGATCTCCCGATGCTTCACGTTGAACTTTTGCATTGCACTTTCTCCGGTGCAATACTTGAGGATATTTCCTTGGGGGAACAGCTGGTATTCGATTCCACAATTTACGAGCTTTGACAATCCTGGACCTCATAGTCACTATGGGCAGCACGTTGTCGTAGCCCGGATGTTGTAGAGTTGAATAACAATTGTTCCCTCACCAAATAATCTTTTGCATTGCACTTTTTCCGGTGCAATGTCTGAGATTATTAGGTCGGGTAACAGTTGGTATTCAACTCTTCAATATCCGGGCTTTGACAATCCCTACGTTTGTCTCTACTGTTGATAAAAGCAGGCTCATAGCCTTCTGGTCACGAAGCTTTCATTTTGTAGACGCAATTGTCAATTTCACAGAAGTCCTAGTGCTCAGTCTTAGTGCTTCCTGAACCCTACGTTTTACATCATATGTATCTTATACAAGTGTGTAGTCCACGATGGAAGTAGTAGTTTAGGGTTTAGGGTTACTCTATGTTTATAGTGTATACATCCAATACATGTATATTTGATGACTTCCTATAAATTATGAAGAAGTCACAATTTTAACCTTCGATTTTGGAATCTGTACCTTCCGTATGTGCTTTCTGTGTCATTGCAATGCTTTCCTGGTAGTCATTGATCTACAAGTATATGAAATTCATGGTTGAAAGTCTCTTCCTCAACTCCCATTTCATTGGAAACTCTCTTTTTAATGAATATTATATTCCATGACGGTGCTCTATATGAATGGGAAGGAGACGTGGTGAATTCACAAAAGGAATGGTGTTTTTTACATTTGTCTCCAGTTTAGTTGCTAGTATTTCTAACAGTCATAGCTTCCGTCGTGGAATTTCAGGGTTTAGGCTCGCTCTGTCTTTTTCTACAACAAGAGAAATGTAATGAAGTAAAAGAAGTAGAACATGATTCGCCTGTGTGGAGGCGGTGTCCAAGAAGAAGCACGTGCAGTGGATGATGTTTTTGTCTCCCATACCATACCAACTTGTGCATGAAGCGTGAGTACAATAGAGAATAAGTAGGAAGCCTTCGTGCGGGTTTCAGGGTTCACGAGAGGAAACAACCTTGCAAAAGAACAATGCAATGTTGTGGACAAAGGATTTCTATTCTTGCTTACGTTATCAGTTCCGTTCAATTACCCATTTTCTTCGTCTACATTCATAGGGTTTAGGGAATTTGACGGTTGCACTTGTACTTCATTTACTTTCAGGCTCCGATGCCCTCAGCACTCTTCCCTTGTTTACATATAATAGTTTTCTAGGGGTTTGTTTTATTTTGAAATTCTCAATTATGTCATACAGTTAGAACTTCATTACCTTCAACTCCATTGACCTGTGAAGTCATGATTCATGCTGAAATCGGCATCAAATTATTGCTTTCCATTCGTATGCACTACTACCAGGACGCACAAGATTTCAACCACAGTAAATCTCAGCCTAATAGTCTTCATGGAGAAGCCATTAGATGAATTATGAAACAATACACTAGGAAGCACTTTGTGTACAACCCCAGCCTCTGTCACTAACGAACAATTATTCGTGGGAAAAATAGCCTCAGCCATTTCCTAAATTACAATCCACTAACGAAGTTACTGTACCCGTGAGTGACGACAGAAATTCTACAGCGACCCGATTTCACAAACACCAATCCGCCGCATGGCCGCATGGCCGAGTCCATTCAATAATTTTTAACATAAGCCTCTGGACATGAAGGAAAAAATATAAAATCATATGAAAAGCAGAATTGGAAGGAATGATCGACTTGTGAAGACATTTTTTTCAGTAAACCAAGCTTGTCTGATTAGGATTTCGACCTGACTTGGTACTGAAATCTCATTCGCCTCGTCACCTTCCACGAATACGGACGCCTTTCAATACTTTTGGACTTTACGTCCATCATGGAAAACACCCTCCCTGTGCTCGGTCCTGAGACATGCCTCCATGGTGACAGAGTAGATGGGGATCATTCATTGGTTTCTTGTGCATTGCAGGCCACACACAATCGGGTGATGCTCCAAGATATGAAGCAGGATTGGCAAGGTTGTCTGCACAACACGAGTCTGGACAACAAGGTAGTAAATCACACGGGCTTCTGGCATTGTGGTGGGCAGTCGGTTGCCTACAAACTCAATTCCTACATTCGTGTAGGGCCAATATTGTCAGTTCACTCCTCTCCTGGTATATCTTATGAAGTTCAAATTTCAATTTTCGAGGTTTGTATTTAGTATCCAGAAGTGTGACCCTGGAGTCCTTTTTCATTCGCTCATTCTCCGGAAAGAACTTTACTGTTTCCAAAATGCTTTGTGGTTGCAATTGCAGGAAGAAGAGTCAAGGATACATGAACACATGAAATATGTTTACTACGTAGGGTTCAGAAATCAGGGTTTTAGGGTTTAGGGCTCAGGGTTCACTAAAAACAACGATGGGGGGTGGGGGTTGACTTTAGGGTATCCTTTGGGTAGTATAGCCATACTCCAATCTCATTTTCGGAAGGCAATAACTCAATCTCATCATCGGGGGATATCCTGGGCAATCGAAACAGCAAAATTTCAGTAGCAAGCTCGGTCCGTTCTTCTGAAGATCGCCCCCCGCTGAAATGATAGAACTGACGAAAGCAAAGTGCGAATGCTCCCCCCCCCCCGAAAGATCCCTGCATGTAGGGGTTTGAGGAGATGTTCAATATTAGTCAAGCAGGGTCCGGTCATCCAGAGATCTCCCGATAGAGGTCGTCAAGCGGGTTTGTAGTAGCGCAGCCCTACTCATTCATCGTGAGTCATGAGGTCTCCGGCTAGAAGACGATCACCAAGAGTTCTCTCGATGAAAAACATAAAAATCGAAAGCGTGGTAGTGAGAACGCTCATCGTGCGATCTCCTGATCGCACAAACAGAGGATATTATATTTTTGGGCTTCTATGCACTTCTTTGCACTTCTATGATTTTGTGCTTTTGTGAAAAATGAGCTTTCATGATTTCAATTTCCTATTGCCACTACCAAATGATTTTGCGAAATTTATTCAATTGAAGCGACTTTGGATTCTACAATAATTACGTTGTTCACAAATTTTCTTGACATTTATAAGTTTTTTTCGGAAGTCTTCCATTTGGGTTACCATTTTTTGTCACAAGAGAATCAAATTTCTAATGCATTCTAATGTATGTGTATCTTTTACCATATTCATCATTGAATGCATATCATTTATCATTCATTACATTTCTATTGTTTATATTAATATATGCTTATCAATAAAAAAATATTATATGAAAATTTTAGTAATTTTTAGCAGAAGATTTATTGAAATTCTTATTCTTCATTCTATCTAATACATAAAAATTCTAATGGAATTCTAATGGTGAATGTATAGCATAGCAAGCGCCAACCGCTACTACGGCCTACAAGTCTTAAAGGAAAACAATATTTTGCCAATTTCATGCGGTTGGTTTTTTTATTAGCCGCGAGATCTCCCCATACGTTGCATGGAATCCTGTTTTCAAAGACATTGATGAGTTATTATTAAGAGACATGACTAGGGAGACGTAGATTTGGGGAATCAGAAAAAAACCATTAAATATAATGTACCTTGCTGGAAGCATTAATGAAATGAAGGGTAGATGCTGCCCAGTGCTGATGAGACCTGATCTTCAAGGATGGATGAAATTGCATTCATTTCATGATTTGCTAGACGGCGGCGCCGGAATCAAATCAACTTGTCTTCCTCAGTTGCTGTCGTCTCCTAGCTCATGCTTAGTGGTTCGCGTCGGGAGCCATGTTGTTGTGAATGTTTAGGCGGAGCTTTGAGCGATCTTCTTTGCGGAGCTGTTCGCGTTTAGGGTTTAGGGAGCAGCGATTGTTCCGAAGTACTGATAAGATCCCTTGTCGCGGTGAATGGTGTGGAAATCGATCCATGGTGGGTGAAGTCAGGAGTTCAGGGTGAGAAACGCTTAAAGCGGAAGAGGAAGGACGGCTTCGGATCTTTGTTACCGGAGGTGAGACATTACATCGGGAGAATTAACCCATCAAGCACCAGGCAACGGGAGACGAGTGCGGCTAAGAGCGGTTTTCGAGCGGGAGTGAACTACGGTACGGGGAGTTGGAATCACAGCGACCGATCGCGAGGGGAGTTTTCCGAAGCCTTCGTGGTACAAACACGAAGATCAGGGTTTACGGTGAGAGACCTCTCATAGTGCCATCATTTGAATGAGTGAGTAGCCGTGCGTGTCAAAGTGAGAGAGTCGGGTGCTTGAAAGCGGCTTCATCGTGCGGGGTTAAACCCGTTTTCCTTCGGAAGTCGTCGCTTGAAGCGAAGTAGGGTTGTTGAAGTTCAGTTGCGTGCAGAAAAGTCAGGTAGCTCCAAGCAATTTCAGAGTTGAGTCTTCTTTTGGGGGGATTATAACACATGAATGGAAGATGCTGAAGCGATTTCCGGCGGTGCGCTTTAAGCTGTGTAACTGCTGTTGATCTCTAAGGAATGTTGAAAGCAACAAAGTAGTTGAAGAAGTCGCTTCAACGAGAAGTTAGTTTGGTTCAACCGGTGAGCCCGTTTTTAGCTCAAGCTTCAAAAACAAGCCACCAATACTCTTGAAGAGGAAATTAGAGGTAGGATTACACTTTGAGTCTCGCTGGAAGTCGGGGTTCCACGTCAAAGGGTTTAGGCCGACTGATACGGTTGAAGCTTGGAGCCGAGCAAACGTACTTCGTGGAATCCTAAACCCTTTCCAAAGACCTCTCAATCAGGAGTAATTCAATTGAGAAGAAGAGGCCGCTGTGTACCGTAAAGAAGCTTTTAGCAAATGCAGATGATAGTCTTGGGATAACGACAGTCCCTGTTTCGCTTGAAGCGGTTTTACAGAGAAGACTAAGTAGAAAAGGAATAACGTGGTACAGAATGGCTTCAAGCGACTGAATTCAATTAGAAACGCTTGAAGCGATCGAAAGTACATATGTATATTTAGGGTTCAGGGTTTTAAAACCGAACCAAGAAGATCCGCGTGTCCATGAAGGTTTAGGGAACTGCTTAAGCAAATGAAAAATGCTTGGAGCGATTACAGAAGCGTGAGGCTAACTGACTTGAGCAACCTCACTTTTGATTCAGATAATTGGGTAGTAAGTATGGAGAAGGCTGCACCGAAGGAAATATACCCCACGAACTTCAAGCAACGATTGAGTGCTCACCAAGACAAGCTGGAGAAGGCAGGACTTTGGTACTACGTCGACCGCTTCCGTGAACCTACCACTTATCGGGGGGACATTTTGGAATCCATGGTACAAACGTTTCAGGAAGAGTCGGATGACTTCATCGTGCAATTTGCGGGCTCTCAACTGCGTATCACCTCAGCCACTCCAGCAATGTTTCTTCAACTCCCTCGCAGGGTACGCTGCCCAACGTTGAGTCGACTCCAGGAGCCATCCAAGAAGGTGTGGAAGGACATTTTCCCGGGGGGTAAGGAGGAGGCTTATGACCCACTAACTCGGAGGTGGGAGTATGTGGAAGCCGTGGAGCCCTGGAATGCATGGTTTTCGTTTGTCAACCGATACATTTGTTTCGAGGAATTTCCCACAGAGTTGCCGATGTCTACAGTTCGTATGGCGGTTGCGGCTTTGGAGGGAATTAGGTTGGATTGGAGTATGCTATTCATCCACCACCTGAAGAGATCTTTACGAGAAATGAAGGCGGGCTCACTCGGAGATAAGCCCGTGAAGCACATCCTTACAATGTTGTGGGAGATGAGCTACAAGCATGACTTCACTGTTCCGCTTCATAAGGCGATTGCTTCGCCTGTCCCACCCTTAAGGGAGAAAGGACTAGTCTCGGAGGAGGAAATGAATCGCTCGCAGCGGGAGAAGTTGACTTCCAATCCACACCAAGCGGGACCCTCCGGCGCTCAAGCTGGGGAAACATCGCGCAAGAAGAAAACGACCGAACTCCGATCAGCTCCAGTACCAACCTCCCCTTCCGGTTGGGTCCAAGAAATTATAGCGGGTGTAACCAATCAGTTCAAGGGACAGGTCGCTTCAGCGTCTGATTTGATTGTCCGGGACACACGTATTGCGTAGTTGGAGGAGACATTGCGGAAGAATCGAGAGGAAACCGAAGAGCTTGAAAAGTATGCGAAAGGTGGAGGGTGTAGTGACGAACAACTTCAAGCCAAGGACAAAGAATGTGTTCGGCTGAAGAAACGTCTAGAAGCGTTGGAGTTAATAGTGACAACCCAGGAGGATCAAATCCATCGACTTCGAAGGGAGAAAGAGGACTGGGACACCCCTTTCGCGGAAAAGGAGCAAGCGCTTCAAGCGGAACGTGTAGCCCAAGATCGGAAGGTAGCCGAGCTTCGAGCTGCACATGCTGATGAAGCGCTAGGCAACAATACTTACTTGGGCTCCTACAAGGCTTTGTTTGATCGCTTCAGCGAACCTCCCTTCATCAGCTGGAAGGCCATCGAGTGGATGTTGCAGGATTTTGGCTTGGCGAGGAAGCTGGATTCACCACCAGACAAGGTGATGCGGTTGAGGAGTGATGCAGTAGATACGACATGGACCCTCCATCCTCCTTCCGCTGTGGTGCGTGATCCAAGATTTTGTCCATGTCAGCGACATTATCGGTGGGATCCTAGGGCCACAATCGACAGCGTGGAGTACAATTGGCCGCGAATTCTTGGACCGTTCTATTCTCCTGATGAATGCGCGTCAGCTTATACCAAGTTCTTTGAGCAGCATCGGAGTCATCATGATCGAGTTTGCTTCAGAGCAACGGTATTTTCAGCAATCCTGGCACACTAGTGTCGGAACTTTCGGGTGACTCTGGACATGAACGTGTTTGATGCCGGTAGAAAGGAGTTTTGGCTTTTCATGCGGTTGCAGTACAGTAGTTCCAGATTCACCCGTTTGCTTGAAGCTATGGCGATTTCCAATTTCATTGCTGGGGTGCATCATTCCTTGGTGGACGAGCAGACTAATTTTTACCCGAGTTGCCAACGCTTTTTAGCTCATCAAGCCCGTCATAATTTTACAACGCTTAAAGCGGATGACCACCTGTTCAAATGCTTGAAGCAAGCCCGAGAGTGGGAACACCGATCCAGTGAAGGTCAGAATGAATCTAAGCAGTGACGCTGATTCCTGACGGTTTGAGTCGAAAGCTCCAGTGGGGGGGGGGGTCTATGTAAACGTCGGACATTGTAAATAAACATTTCCTTTTGTAAATAAACATTTCCTTTTGTGATAATTTGTCTCCATCGGTCGTAGTAGTTGTGTACTTTTCATAAGCATTGGTTGTGTTGTACCTGCTCCAATCAAACTTGTGGATGGAGCGAGTGACCGCGTGTGTTTGATGGAATTGGTTTCTTTCAATATGGTGTGCTATATGGAGTATATTGAGTTGTGTCTTCCCTCTGCAGGGTCCGAATGTCATGCAAGTTCAGCTGCTCTCCCTATTTGATTTCTTCCTAGAGTGTCTAGAGTGGGTTCAGGGTCGACTCGGTGGGGGTCACCGGGCGTGTGCATGCGTGCGGGTTTAGTTCTTTTTTCTGTAAGCGTGTGTGTGTGTGTTCGAGCCATCTTCAAATCCTACAGATTGGGGCTTTATTTGGCCTTGTCTACGGTACAGACAAGCTCCCTCTCGGTGTAGCTTGGTCAAGCTGGGTCTACAATGTCAGGGCTGAGACCCAAAACGGCATGTTCAAGACGTGACCTCACTTCATGCAACATGCTGTTACTAAATGCTATGGCCGACCTCTACAGAAGTAGCACAACTCGAGAGGTGGGAGACGGGTTTCTTGCAAAACAGATGGGGATTTCAGTTTTGACTTTCGAGATCTATCTCTCCAAAATGGTTATCATTTTTCAAAATTTGACTCTGTTTCTGTGGTACACTGAAATTTGCGTGTAATTGATTGATTTTCAGGGTTTAGTCTTGGACGTACATCGCCACAGTCGTTTTCCATTACCGCAATTCCAGTCGCTCATAAGTAGTGGTTTAGGTCTGACGCGAGGATTTGCCAGGTATCGTCTTCTTTCCCATTCTCTTGCATTTAGCAGAACATGTGGATTACATAATTTGGAAGCATTGTTTTTTGTTATTTTCATCGTATCTTCAATTGCTTTCGAGTCTACGTGACTTGGTTTCCAATTCAATCTTGTTCGCAACAAGTATGATTGTGGTGACGATCCTGCTTATTTTCTTCTGATATCATCTGAACTGTGAAAGCAATCCTCCACGTTCATGTCCATCGTGAGATCCCCCAATCTTCTTCATGTGGGTTCCCCTCCGCTTTCCTTAACAAGGTTCATCGGGCGATCTCCCGATGCTCTACGTTGTGCTTCATCAGTTGTTCCCCTGCATTTATTATTGATAAGGTTCATCGAGACAACTCCCAATCCCCTACGTTTAGGTTCTTCAGGGGATGTCCCGATCCAGTCCTCCTCTTAATTAAGACGACTCCTCCTTTGCTTCAACACCCTAAACCTCAAAAATAACATTAGGGACAGAAAGTGTCCTCACCTCACACTTTTTCAAGTGCAGTTTAAGTTTAAAGCGTCACAACTTTCGCATGCAAGGACCACATTCGATAAAACTTGTTGGTCAAGTTTCATTCTCTTTTCTAGTTTGCGTGGTTCAATCTTCGGGTCAGTGTAAGACATTCCGATTTTTTGGAAGCCACCCAAAGTTTGGAGGTTCTATTTCAGTTCAGCAAACTGCATTGTAAGGGTTTAGTCTTTGGGGCCTTATATCTCCTTCATCCATTGTTCGTTTCCAATAAAATTTGTTGGGTTTAGGGTTTCAGGGTGGTAAGTCTATTTATGGCAGGTTTTGGGTTTCAGGTGAATCCAAGTTGTATTGAACGCTTGGGAGCAATTCAAAGTTTCAAATCCTGCCATTTTGGAAGTGCAGTGAGCTTCCACGACTTGTTATTTCTTCATTCAAAGTCCAATTTCAATACATTTCCATAGAAAAGTTGCACATCTAAGTCTAGTATGTGTGGCCAAAACATCATGCGAATTCAAAAAATAAATGAATGACGTAGGAATCCATCGTCTTTGCGGAAGTAGGAATCCTAAAATCCAAGAGGACAACACCAACCTTCATGATGAACCCCCATCAGTAGAACCCTGGAGGTCTCTCAATTCGAACCAAATTTCCTCTGCGGTTTTTCCGAACAGGCAATCATCCAATCCTCCGCGCTTGGGACTGAATGAGTGGAGGGGGAGGGAGGGCTTCATCGAGAGATGTCGCATTCCCTTGAGTTAAGCTTTACTAGGCGATCTTCCCCATCCCTTGTACTAAGGTTCCTCAATAGATCTCCCGGCTCCCCCGCGTTGATGTCCGTCGGGAAATCCTCCAATCCTCCTCGTGTAGGTTCCCCCTCCACTTCCCTTAAGAAGGGTCACCGGGAGATCTCCCAATGCTCCACGTTGAGCTCCATCCAGAGATCTCCCGCATCACCTCATACAGGTCCCTACACTTCCCTTAGGTCAAGAAGGGTCACCTCACCGGGTGATCTCCCGATGCTCTACATGGAGCTCCATCCAGAGATCTCCCGCATCACCTCGTACAAGTCCCTACGCTTCCTTTAGGTCAAGAAGGGTCACCTCACCGGGCGATCTCCCGATGCTCCACATTGAGCTCCATCCAGAGATCTGCCGCATCACCTCGTACAAGTCCCTACGCTTCCCTACGCTTCCCTTAAGTCAAGAAGGGTTACCTCACCGGGCGATCTCCCGATGCTCCACGTCAAGCTCCATCCAGAGATCTGCCGCATCACCTCGTATAGGTCCCTACGCTTCCCTTAAGTTAAGAAGGGTCACCTCACCGGCGATCTCCCGATGCTCCACGTCAAGCTCCATCCAGAGATCCCCTGCTTCACGTTGAACTTCATGGTTGAAACTGTTTTTCATTCTTTACTAGACCTGCCTTGCTTAGCTTTGTAACATGTGGATTAAAAAATGTGTATTTGCGTTATAAACATTGAGAAGTAGAAAATACTTATTTATCAATTTTCATGGACAGGTAAAGTAAATTTCAATACAAATGTAATGAACTCTACTTTATTTGTGACAATACAAATTCATAAACAAATTCCTTCCATTTCCTTAGAGTATGTTGTGGAGTGAGGAGCTCCTTATATTCATAAGGATGGTGTTTAGGGGATTAGATCAAACCATGTGGGATATCTAAATTAGAAGGAATAGGAGCTCTATGAGACATAGTGAAGTGAAATTTTGGGTTTAGGGTTAAAACTAGGATTTAAAACCTCATTTAGGCATAGTAAAACATCTTATTTCAAAAATCTTGAAACTAGGAAAAGTTGGCCAATCTATATTTTTTAGCTCCAAGAATCCGTTTAGGGTTTTAGAACTCCAATCAAAAGTTATAGACAAGCATAAGAGAAGGATTGGAAAAGGAGACCTTTTTGACATTTTCAAGCATGCTTTTCAAAAAAATTATCATCAAGTATTTCATTATATACGATTTCGAATCACATGTTAGCAATACAATGCTCCGAAAATATATATTAAACCGCAAATGCATTCGAATATTTTGTGATGAATTCAATTTGAACCTATAGTATAGAAATCTTTGGATTTGGTGTATGTCATTTCACAAGGATGCAAACAACTAAAAATTAGTTTGAACCTAAAAAAAGGGTTGCTTTTCTATGTAAATGATTAGAAGTAGTGATTCAATGCTTTTATGACTACAAGTTCATGTGTTTAACTATTAAGGTTCTATGACCATGTTTCCATCAGAAATGCTTTGAAACTACCCTTTTGAGTACAACTATCAAATTTCAGGGGGACAATTGTTTTTGACACATTTAACCATAGGATCTTCTAGTAAATTGACTTCAGAATATGTGGTACAAAATTCAAAAACTTGCATTCTGTACACTGTACAATACAAGTGTTGAAATGCATTAAAAAAAAATTTTTTAACCTTGCTACACATTGGGCACCTACACTTGAGATGCTCACTTTTCTACAAGAAAATGTCAAAAACGGTGGTGTTTCTTCCATTCACCATTATGTAAAAAGGTTTCTCCCCTGACGACTCCCTCTTTTGCATCGCAAGGTCTCTGTTTGCCCTTTTCCTCTCACGAATAGTCTTGCCTTTCGACTCCGACAGAACCGACGTCTGGGGCAAGGGGCTGTTGCGACGATCATGAACTGAAACATTTTGGAAGTCGCCATCGTCATCACTTATAAGAATTACCTGCGTCGACCCTTGTTGTGGCAGAAGCTGCAAGCCATCTTCCTTGAACTGCAATGTAGGATGCAATGCTGCATTCTTCTCCAACGTCCGAATGGAAACATGTAGACAACTCTCCTGCAACAAAGGACTTCCAATGCGCACCATCCCAGCACGTCTTTGTTCCCATCCACAGAAGAGAACATTAGTTACAAAAATGAAAGCACTGCGACCACACATCACAAACCTAAATGCATTTCTGTACAAATTGAGAATGGTAACTTCATTTACACATCCAATTCTATGATATTGAAGCTTTCTATTAGAAAAGAATTTCAATCATGTACATTGCCATTCTCACTACACATTACCTTACGCGGATCATCGAGATCAGTGTCAAGTGTCTCCTCATCCTCCGCTTCCGCTAACTCTTCCTTTTTCCGCTTGCCCTTCCCATGAATGTCCTCTCCATGTCTGAGCTCATCCACAGGCAAAACTAGCGAGTGCACATGTTCTGGGCCATTGTCACGCATCTTCCTACGTTGAACTTCATTCTCTAACTCTTCCCCGGTGACACTTGCACATACTTTCCTTCTCTTCTGAGGTCGGGCTTTGTCAATAAAAGGAGACACACCTTCATTTGGACGAACAATGACCCACCCTACATATCCATCGAGGACGTTTTCAATGAACATAATCCAGAAACACACACAAAAAGACATCTACAAAAAATGGTCTTCAGAAACAATTGCTTTCAAAACACATGTCATACCATCATGGCTGACTACATGCAAGCATCCTTCAGAAAACATCCTGGACAAATATTTCGACCTCACGGGCTCATGTTTAGGGTTTAAAACAACACTCCCGCAATTTGTAGCTTCGTGGCCAAGTACTGAGAAAGCTTCTGCTGGCTCCTTACCAGTACTAAAGGCTCAATCCTATTCGGTGTCTGCATATTTGAACTCTGTATATGCATTGGCGAGGATCGCTGCATCCCCTCATTGTCATGATACAAATAAATAAATTCTGTAACCATTGCATTCATTCATTACACATGCGAAACCAGTCTTGACTCTCACCGTCATTGGAAGTTGCTGCCTTTGCTGCCATCAACGTCTCCTTCATGCTTAAGAGCATTCTGTACTCTTTCTCGCTTATGTTCACAGTTCCTTCAGCTCGACCTTCAAGATTCGTGCCACTTCGTGACTTACCTTGTGCAACAACTGCTGCCTTTGCTGTGCGATTGGATTTTGCTGAAATCTCTGACGCCCTACATTCTTTAACTAGTCTATCAATTGCAGGCACTTTTGCTTCATTCCCTTTTTGGTTGGGCAGTACCTTCTCAGTTGACATGCTTTTCCGTCTAGACTTCTTACCCCTCGACCAAGTTTCGAAGCCCTGATTTCGACTTCCTTCCTCTTCGGAGGCGTCCATGCTCAAAATCACCTAACACATGGAAGAGGGTTTAGGGTGCACGCTGTAATTGCATATGAATTCAAGACTCTAGGTCTTCGAAACAATAATAACAACGGCAGTTGTACTTTTCAAGCCACCTACAAAGGGAATTCAACGGTGTACGTTCTCAGTTCAGCAATTCTCATCTTCAATTCGTCCACCTCATTATCCAAACTATACAGGTTCATCTTAGGATGTGACCACATTCAACTAACTCTCTCTGTACAGACGTTCCTTCTTCATACATGTACTCAAGTCGTACTCTCACTTCCTTTCTGTACTCTTTCCGCTTCAATGTCTGCTGAGGAGTGCATTCAACTAACGAAAAACAAAGGCTTAAACAAAGATAACTAACAACTCCAATTCTTATCGCAATCACAAGAAAGACCTCTTCCCTCGTGAACTTCAATTTCATGAAGTGCACATGAGTAATATGCAAGACTATGGCAATAATGAATGTCCAAACAGTTGATCCCTATCCGTCCCGAATCCCATTGGCATATACAGTTACGTACAAATTCTGGCAATAGACGTCATGCATTGCACTTCCTTCAAGTAACCGCAGAAGAATTCCTAATGCGCTTCTGATCAGTTATGCACGAGGTCTGTGTTCAATGTGCCTCAGTCAGCAATGTTCTTTCATTATGTACTTCTCTTGCACTTGGAACAGAATTTCTGAAAATGGAAGCTCCTCAAATATCATCGAAGTCAATTCTGCCTTCCACTATGCTTCAAAACCCTCAGCAGTCGTCCTTGGGCCAGAACATTGACAAAGAGTCATGTAGGCAGGAGCACGTGCAAACACACACGACTTACTTTCAATTCATGCAGAGAAAGTAAGCACGCTCACCTCCTGTCTTCTACTCGAGGTTGCTGCTCCTGTGTTTTTAAACTGCGAGGGCAATGAAGGCTCTGTCCGACGACTTCTTCCTATACTGTCAGGCTCCTTCTTGACCGCAACGATACTGCTTGATATTGATTTTGCACTAGCTTCTGTTTCTCCATCGCGTTCTCTGTCAGTGTCTTCTGAATTGTTGTCGTTGTCTTCAAACTCCTCTTCGTCGTCCTCTTCAGCTTCCTCTCCTTCGTTTTCGCTGGACGAACTCCTTACAGTCCTCCCTTCTACAAAATCTTCGTCCGAGTCAGATGCTGTATCCTCGTCTTCTTCGGAGGTGTCGCTTGCTTTTTGGGCGACGACGACTACCTTCTTCCGCGGCCGAAGCAGTCGTGTGCTTTCTCCCACCAATTGTGTGACCTCCGCAACATCGTCTACCCTGACATTGCTTGCCTGTGCATCACGAGCTATCGGCACTTCAGTCCTGCTTTGAAGAGGGTTTTCTACCTCTCTGTCTTCCATGCCGCCGTCGCCACTTTCAGACGCAGTAGACCCCAGTGGAGTTGGCGTCGGAAGCCTCCCCGTCTTCAAAGCCATTGCCACCTCCAGCAATGACTTGGAGTTCTGAAACTCGTACTTGGAAAAGTACGCAGAAGTTGCAAATTAGCGACGCAGTGAGGGACCAAGGAGGACAGCCGAAAATCGATTACAGACTCCGCGAAGTAAAACAGTGCGGCACGATGGATAAAGATTTCTTGGAAGGTAAATTAACACTACCCACATTCAAATTGCTCTCCCACAACATTCACCCTCTACGTAAACGGAAAATGGAGTGCTTCGGGAAGCGTGCCTTAATAGAGTCCACCGTAAAACCTGTTTTTGCGCGGCTGTAATTTTTTTTCACTACGTCTGTTTAGACTCGAAGGTGCGTGCAGAAATGTTTTGGTTTGGGCACGGCTGCTTATGTGAACGTTGCATTTCCGTCCTACGACTGCAGTCGCTCGATGCGCATGCAGGGGCGCCTACGCCGTCTGCTCCCTCTCCGTTTTTAGGAAGTGCGGAAGAAATCTACTAACATTATGCATAGTTATTTTCGACAGGCGCTGTAGGGTCAGTATCTCTGCGAAGCTTGCGTACAATGCGACACGGGTTCTCATACGGACGCACAAATTTGGAGTGAAAACAAAAACATGGCAATTGCAGTGGTACTCAGAAAGAGCAGGTGAAATCGAAGGAACTTACACAGATTCCCCTGGACCGCAAAGCTTTTTCAGTAGCAAGTGGTTATCCCGGATTGTGACGAGGCGTTTCATCTCGTAGGCACTAAGCTCTAGCATTTTGTGGCAAAATGTAGTCTCTAACTTCGTTTGTTCTGTAGAACTTTCGCAAGATTTGGGGACACAAAGCAAGCAAGGTATTGCGTGCAACCAAATACTTCAGACAACGCAACCATGGAAAGAGGCGGTCCTCTCTTTGTGTGCCACACAAGAACATTGGAGACCTAAAGATATTTGCTTCTAAGTTTCACTCTTAAGTAAGGGCAACCATCAAGGTAGCCGTCTCCCACGACTGTGAAAGGTATGTCACTTCCTTTCTGTCGTCTGTGTCCTCGAAGTTTCGCATCACACCATCAATGCGCTGATACGGCAATCTCTATAACTTGACTTCTCAAGACCTAAGGCATGATGACAATTTGATTTTTGCAAAAATCTGCACTTACTTGCAGCTCACTTGACACATCCTTCCATGTACATGACAGCATCGTCCCTTCACAGTCCTGTAAGATGAATTACAGATTGCAATTTACATGAAATCCACAATCTCTTACTTCCCATTACCATTGCAAGTTCATTTGCTCTTGCGTACGTTTCATTGTGTGAAAACAGAGGAACCAGATCCTCAAGCACCGTCTTCGTCACAAGTCTTGGAGTTCTTCAAGTTCTACGTGCACCACTCCAGGAAGCATTCACCTATCCTAGGCACTGCCGTGGTCCTTTTCATAGATTTCACGGAGACGATGTTCGATGCCCTTGAGTCCATGATATGATTTCCTGTGATGGCTTCTGAAGTTAGTCCCCCCTAGCTTCTTCAGCATAGTAGCTTGTTATGTTAATTAACTATGAACGTGAATGCTTTCCTTTCCTGACTATGCATGTGAACTTCTAGTAGTAAGTGTAGCACTTTACCCTAAACCCTTCACTACTAGATGGAATTTAATGAAGTAACGTGATTCCATTCCAATTTTACAGGCATCTGTACAGCAGACTCCAGACGTGTTCATTTGCAGTGAGGTAGAAGAAACTATGGTATGAGTTGAATGTTTAGGGTCAAAGATCACGACAACGTCCTCCAACATTTGCACTGGAGTTTTTGGAGATTTCTTTCAGGGCTTGCCTTCGATTATAGAATCAAGAAATCCAAAAGTACGTCACTATACATGTGAGCCTCGATTCTTTACTCACTGCTAATAATTTGCTCTGTTCTGTACAGTATCATGAAAGCTTCTATTGATGTATTCACTGATCGTGGCAGTAGGCAACGCAAATCATACAAATTTATAATGCTCGACAATGTTTTCTGTCCTGTCGTAAAATTACATTTTCCTCTGAACCACTGTCTGCATAGAAGCTTAAAGTAGTCCAAAACAGAAACGTCACTTCGTAGAAGTTCATCATATGCACGTTCAAGAAATCATATGTAGGCTTAGGCTGCTTTTTTCATATCATTTGAAATCATATTTACGATTCGGTTGCATTTTCAGTATAATTCATAACGACGCGAAGGTTTAGGGTTAGGGTCATAATGTAAATGTCATTTCTGGAGACCTTGAATTTCTTTGTGCATCATAGTAGAAACAATTGTGTCTGTCGAAAAGGCTGCAGTTGACATTGCAAAAGACAGGCGCCTGTTGTCCACAGTGATCATATCCTCTGTTTGTTCGGTGCACTGAAGCTGTTGAAGGTGCACGGCAATTCCTGCACGTGCAACGTCATGGTACCTGCAATGAGTGAAAAACGGAAGAGGATGAAGATTGATGATTTGCCGATGGTGCAAGTGTGTTGTATTGTTCTGTTAGGTCTCCAGAAGCAAGTCATGTGTAACTGCGTAAGACCTGAAGCAGACTGCAGGTCAGGGAGCTCACGCAATTAATGCGTAGAAATATATCGAATTTGGGTAAGAAAAGTTAGGTCGGAGTTCCAGACTTCCAGTGCTTCGAACGAAGCACATGTATTGGAAGTTTGGAAGGTACATAAAGGCATTCTGAATGCCACGTATATACAGACTCCCAATAATTATGTTGTCATAGATGACCATTGGATTTCTATCGGATTAGGTCGTTCAATGAATAGGATGCTTTTTTATTTGCGTTTAAATTTGCAATTTATATATAATCGGTCAACTGTCTGCAGAAAAAGAAAATGCAATGGAAAAACTAGTGAGTGATTGCAATGCAGACCCCCAGACAATGGCAACGGAATCAAGACAGAAGAAGGATTCCAGCCCCCCAAAAAGGAATCAACACAGTAACCAACAGACACTTGTACAAGTAAGTCTTGGGCTAAAGGCCTCCATTTCAAAAGAAAAGTTTTTGTGTTGGTGCCTACAAACTTCTCTTCATTTTGTCTTGATTTTGGAGTTACCTCCAACACCTAGGTGTTCAGAGTTCGAACGTACATTTTAGGGTTCAGGCCCCCTTGGGTCATCAGAGTTTACTTTCAAAGTTGGGGCCTTTGCACTAGAAGCTACTTTCGAAGAAGGAAAAAATTGCCAATGAATAGTGACGACCAGTAGGCAATGTAATTTGTAAGCAATTTCATTATTTCTTTGGGGAATTAAAACTCAGGTGACATTTCTTACTTGTGTTACAAATCATTACCGAAAAAACACGTAAAACTTAATCAATTCCTTCATGTCCAAATCTTCTAAGCACTTTTGCATTTTCAAGCTTCTATGTTTACGAATATATTTCAATATCCTCGATTCGATCAAATTCTTCATATGGGTTTAGGGTTATTTGGAAGTTAACCACTGGTTTGCACAAATGAACATTTTTGAAGTCCATGGATCCTCTTTGTTCAGCATTAAGAATTAGAACGTTGAAATGGTTGTTTTTTCAGGATGGATGCCAATCATCTTCATCCATATAATTATGAAGTTCTCCTTCGAATCACTTTGATGAAGGTTGCAAACATTAGAAGGGTTTTCCTTCAAAATGGATTACTAAAAGTAGATTCTTCAATATGATAATTCATTCTCTTGGAAAGTAAAGAGTACTACTTCACTAGACTAAACTACATGGATTAAAAATAGAAACCACTGACATTCAAATAATGAGGTGAAGGGTTAAGCCATTCTATTTTGAGAGTACTGAACACGGAAATGAATTGACTATGTTCTATCTTGTTTGTGAACTTCATATTCAAATAGTTCAAGCACGAATGAAGATGAGGAATAGCAATTGTTCAGTAGAACATGTCAAAATTTGATTTAATAATCCTGAAATCTATGTAGCGGTTTAGGAAATAAATAGGGTTCAGGGTGCATGTGGCCAATGATAACATAGAACATGAAAGGATAAGCGTAACTTGTAGAGTGTCAAATTCGGTTTCAACCTTCGAAATGCACATCTTCGATACCATTTTCACTACATTAATGAGGTCCTTTTACTCACATAAAATCTTTTCGGCTTTCCATTTGATTTGTCTTCTCCTATCAATCATTATTTTATAAGAATCCCCGGCCCCCCAAAATAAAATGAAAAAAAAATCCAAAATCAATAATAATGAAGTGAACTAATTGTTGAAAAAAAAAGGTTCACTATTAATCAAAAAGTCCGGAGACCATGTTCAAGTGCGAAAAATTTCAATGTCAAATAGAAGGACATTCTTCATTGCCATTTAGTGTGCATGCATAGTAGACAGGTCTTCATAACGAAATCCGCTCCAGTCTTTCCTACCTAAGAGTACAACAGAAATACGTGTCTTCTAAAGCCCTCAGGGGGTGCATTCAGTTCTACTACAATATGCAAACAAGTGGTTTCTAATAAACTGTAATTTCAAACTAAAATTTTGAGCAATATTTAATTATGAATATAGGTTTCTATTGCCAAAATTTACAACTCAAACAAAATATGAAACGATTTCTAGAAGACATTGAAAATGAACCAAAACGGTATGTTTTTCAACTCGGGAATCATATGTACATGACCATTGCATCAATATTCGACTCAACATGAGCTTTTAATAGAGAGTTATTTTTAGGAATTTAGGGTTCATTTTTTAGAAAAAAATCTCTTATATTATACGGGGTCTGAAAGTTATTTTTCAATTCTACAATGTCTCTTTTTACTTCAAAAATGTGCAATTCATTTTTATTAATAAATAAAATATCAATAATTCAAAACATAAACTTTTAAAGTAGAAAAATCTATTCATGTTTTATTTTTTATTTTTAATTAAAATTCAAAATGTCTATAGGGGTCCACAATTTTGTTCACCTGTGGTTTCTAATGGAGTTTGTAAGTGACCCCCTCGAATTGAAGCCAGCTGTAGTAAACGTTGAAATTGATTGAATATGATGTTGAATCTTTAAAAATCAAATTTTATAACGTTGAAGATTTTTTTCGGAACTTTCATTAAATGTTTGGCATAAATGTGCCAACCATGCCCTAACCTATGGTAGTCATGAATAGTACTTCAAGCTCAATATGGCTTCATAAGATTTGAAGTTGATTCTCTATTTTATTCAATTTCCCTCTTTCGATCACATCATGGACTTGTAAAGATTTTTATAACTTAGGAAGGCTTTTTAAGGTTTGAAAGGGAATTGAAATAACTCACCATAAAGGGATAATTCCACCATTGCAAAGAAGACCAAAAAGGAGCATGAAATTAACATACAGATAGGTCTTCAGACATCTAGCTTCCAAAATTTCAAGATAATTTTCTTTGTTAGTATAGAGACTAATGAAAAGTAGGGAATGAAGTTGTAGCTTACGTTTTTTGAAATATTTGTCTTGCATTCATTTTAGATGTTAAAAACATACTTCCTTCTAAAATACTTTTATTTTGGTGAAGAGGACATAATAATATTCAAAACAAAGACAAATTAAAATCAATGACATCAAAGCTAAAGTATTTTAAGAATTTTTTGAATTGCCCAAAAACCAAATAAAACTACAGTCTTCCTCTATCCTGAAAGGATCTTCCTGTTGTTTTCGGCCACATCACTAATTTATCAACTTTAGCTTCCAATAGGTATTCGGAAACAAAAAAAACCAATCATAGTAGTTCCTCTTGCATCCATGCCATTATGAACAGAAGAAAAGAAAGTGAAATGACTAAAGGAGTCAATCAACACTTCCTATTTTTTTTTCCCCCAAAATCTCCACAACACTACCTAATTCAAGGAAATGAATCTGAGCGAGGCAAAAAAGAAGTCCACACATGATGATCTTTTGCCACCATTGAGTATCTAAAAAACAGGGTTTAGGACCCGAAAATTCACTAGTAGTGGTGCTCCTTAACCTCCTAAATGTCTAAATTCATCTCCAAAATTGATGATTTGGAGAAAACCATTATAAATTATGATTTGAAAAAATGTTTTGGAATTGGTATACAAATGGAAGTTGTACATTTTGATTTTCAAGTTCCATCCATACGGTAAGATCCACTAATGCTTTCACCAATATTATTTTATAATTTTTGAAACAAAAATTAAAAAGTTTTTTTCCAAATTCAATTACAAGTAAAACACTATCATTTCTGGATAACACTCATTGGAATGGATTCGAAATGTGGTGTTTTTCTAAAATTCCTGTGACCTTCACATCTTTGACCTCATTTTTGCACATCTAGTTTTGAACTAGAGCCAACCACTTCACATATGTAGAGAACATTCCTACGCATGACTTTCTGTAGTCATATTCAATCAAAAAAATATGACAATTCCTTCTATAGAGTTGTAAGTGTTAGGATGGCAATGTTCAAATGTTGTAAACATAGATTTTTCTTTATTATATCTATTTTTTTATATTTCTCGCTCATGTGGTAACTAATTCGGTACATTTGATCGTGGTGGTACAATGTCTTTGCTAGAATCTAATTCAAAATATAGGGATACCTATTTCACAAAGTTCCGTCATGTAACGCCTTAATTGAGACACTGGTAGCTCATATTTTTGTTACCTAATGGGGTGTTTTTAAATATAAAAGATGTATGTTCGGATGTTAATCACATATCCATGCAATCGAATTTAAAAAAAAATTCACGAATGGTATTCTATAAAATATTATGTAAAACCACAAAAAGTAAATTCAAAAATCCACCAAAACTAGAATTTTGCTTTTTTTAGGCTCAAGATTGGGAGGCATTAGTGGGATAGTGAGAGAATGAAGTGTAAATAATGCAAGATAAGAAATTCCCAAAGTCTCCTGAGCTATGCAAGGGTTTAGGGTGAACGGCAAAAATATACATGTAATAAATGAAGTGGACCTGATTGTACAAAGCCAGGGGGGTAGACCACTCCCTCAATCCTACGTGCAAACCCTTTGAATTATCTTTTTCACACTTGATGTTTTTTTCAAATTTTGAAAAAATTCCTTGCAATCAAAGACCTAAACCCTAAACCTTGCAATCAAAGACTCCAAATTGATATAATGGTGTCAAAGATATACCCTAGAATGGCCCAAAGTTGAGGATTTCTTTTAACATCCACACTTGGAGAGGGTAAGCCACAAGGGGGGCACTTCGTTATACTACTGTAAACCATGTGATAACAAGCTGATTTGAATGAAATATAATTTCAATGTACAGTTTCAAGCATTCATTAATAATGAACACAGTAGACTAAGGTCGGTGGCTCTTCAATCGACCCTTTAAGAGCTGATTGCATTTTGGGGAAAGCTAAACAGCTCAAAACAATTTTCAATGAATTTGGATAGGAAGAAAAATGGAATTGGCATCTAATCCAAGTTGTTTCATGTTTTTGGGACCTTCGTGGAATTAGTTACAAATTTTTTGAAGCTGAAAAACAGTGGTTTCTAAAACCGACCCCCTTCTGAAATGTACGCAACTGATACATTTTAGAAGAAGTAAAATGTACCAAATCGATTTCAGAAGCGGGTCCAGAGTAGAGCCACCTACCTTGGTGCCACAATTTGCAACTCGAATAAAATATGATAGGATTTCTACAAGAAGTTTTTAATTGTGCAATCAAAAGTTATGAAAATACTTGGATCTTCAAGTGAGTAACAATGAGCGGCACTCTGTTGGAGCAGATGCGGGGCTTTCATGAGGAGATTGAGCGGCTGGAGCGATGTGTAGTGCAGGAGCTTCAGAAGGAGACCAAATCGTACAAAGAGAGGTTGCACCAGAATCATCGTGTGAATAATATGCGCCATGCCATACTTGACGCCACGGGCAAGCTAGTGAGTTTGTTATTACCTTTTCGCTTCTATCGCTATGGAGCGACTCTTTGCATTTCTCAGATTGCATCCATGTTTTCGTGCGTTCTTGGTGTCAACTTCCAATTTATTTCACAGTCTTGAATGAAGTAATGAGGGGAGGAGTCGGTAAAATTCCTCCTCTTGCTCAGCTCCTACTGATATGAAATTTGAATTCTATGCGATTTTTGACGTTTCGCTAGAAGTCCGAGCTCTAGATTGGTTTATAGTTGTGATGTTAATTAGGTCTTCTATGATGCGTTCGTTCGTTCACTGGTGTAAGTGTCATCACTGAGTTAAAATTGTTGCACGTATGTCAGTAGAGATTCACGCAGACAAGGACCATGCTCGAGAAGATGAAATTGCTGCGCTTGGCGTCCAAGGCGCTGGTCAGAATTACTTCACATCGTTTTACGAGCGGTTTAAAGAAGAAAGTGAAGTTTGTTATTTTGATTTGCCATTGATTTTGCTATTTAGCCTTGTGCTTGAGAATGTTAGATTTTCTGGCGTTGTGATCGGTGGTACTGTCTCTGTTCATGTCTTAAACCCAGGCTCCTTTGGCAACCAGAAAATCAGTGTAGAATGCACAATGCACCATTGGAAGGTGCGACTTATGGTTTCAGGGTTTAGCTAGACCATTCCAAGCATGTCAGTATTTGAAAGTGGCTGCACGGCCATAGGTTTGCATACTCTTTGTATAATAGAAATATCACTGTTGGTCTCTCGCAGGTAAGGGAGTACCATAGACGCCATCCTAATGTCCGGGAGGCTGTTACAGTGGATGATCCTGAAGAGTATCTCTAAGGAAAAGCCTCACATCGACTTCACTGGAGAGGTAGAGCCCTGGATTTGGCACTGCTGCTCTCTCGCTCTCACCCCCTTCCATGCAGTTTCTTGTAGAATATGCTGCCAGAAGTCGGTTTGGAGGCATACTACTAACAAAGTCGTGTGATTGAATAGTTTCTCTTAGAAACCCTATTTAAGAGCTTGTGCTATCAGTCTTGCGTCTGAGAGAAAGTCATCACAACTTGAAGATCGCTGCGTGCTTTTCGGGTATACCGATTTCAGGTTTGGATCAGCGCATATTGTTACCGTCAATTTTTGTAGAATGAAATTGGAGTCCTTGTTTTGGCAATGATGGGATGCAGTCTATACGGGTTTAGGGTATAACCTAATGCAGTCTCCGTCTATTAGAGTTGCTTGGGTTTGTGATCTCATTATATTCTGAAGATATTTATTTTATGTTCAGGAAGCGCATGGAAGACACCTAGATCTGCATGAGCTATACAATCAGTTCCTGAACTCCAAGTTTGGATAGCCTACGGAGTACTCCGTTTTTCTAGACGAGTTTTCACAAACACATAAGATCCTACGCGCTGTCAAGTTAACAAAGTAAGTTTGGTTCTTCTTTGTTGTTTACCGTATTTCCTTGCAGTTTTGAACTCCCTGTTACCAGTCATTGTGCGCCTTGAATGAATAGGTCGGGAGCGTGCTCTTCACTATTTTCTGTGAATTGCACACAATATCCAGACTACTTAAAATCAATGACAAATTACTTGCTTTCATTTTTTGAGCGTACTCAACCTCTACAAGACGTGGATGAGATCTTTGCCATGGGTCAGTATGCATCACAATCAGCTGTTATTTTTCCCCCATCCAACATTACGATATCAGATTACTTCCATAGCAGTATTTAGGGTTTCGCCTGGTTTAGGGTTTGCATAATTTTGCTCTTTTTTTTTTTTTGTGCATCTTATGTGGAGACCGTCCAGCAGGCTCTATTCTTAAGTTACATATTTTCTATGCAGGTCGAAGCAGAGTTTGAGGAGAGATGGAATGCAGGAACTGTCCAAGGGTGGAAGGACAAGGGTGTGGGAACTGAACAGACCTCCTCCAGGGGAAATCTCGTGGCCTTCAGGTGAGTCTGTCGAAGGAGTTGCAGCCGATTTCCAGCGCCTCTGTGGGCTGCCTGGCATCGTGGGGGCCATAGACGGTACCCACTTTGCCATAGCCAAACCGAAAATTGGAGCGGTTTAGGATTTCTACTTGAAGGGTTTAGGGTTACAGTACGCACTATCCAGCCGTGGTGGATTCTGGAAAGCATTTTGGGGACATGAATGTCAGGATGCCCGGCTCCACAAATGACTCTCGAGTCCTTCGCAGACTTGCTCTCTTCCATCGAGGGCAACGTGGAATGTTGTGGCCCGGGGTGGAATCCTTTCATAGATTCACAGCTTTTCTACTTGGAGACGCTGGTTATCCACTTCTGCCCTAGCTGATGGTTCTCCATCGCCAGGACACAAACCTTCCCATGGTGGACGCCTTATTCAATCGGAAGTTGAGCAAAGGGCGTGTTGTAGTGGAGAATGCATTTGCGTTCCTCAAGCAGACGTTTCGTGAGCTGCGTTCGAAGTTCGACTTGCATGTGACGTTCCTCCTAGACGTGGTAGTCTGCTGCGGTATTCTTCACAACATTCTACTCAAACCAAGTCATGAGAAAGTGGAGTGCTTCCTTGAAGTTCTACGGCGTGAGGGGGGACACACTTCTGATCCGGATGAGGAAGGGCGGTTTTGGGGGGTTTGTCGAAGCTACGAAACAGCCTCAGGACATGCAGGAGGTTGTACAGAAGTGGACACAATTAGGCATTTTGCTATCTTGAGTACGATATTTGGATGAAGGGGCCACAGTGTCCATAGAATGAAGGTCGTACCAAGGTCTTGAGCCCGATTTTATCAATGGCAGAGACTAATGTAGGGGGTGTTGGAGCTCAGAAGGTGTAGAGTCAAATAGCAGCATCCCCTTCACCAAATAATCGAATGTGAATTGTGGACTAATTGCACTTAGGCACGGAGACAAGGAATTCAAAATTTTTAGGGTTCATTACTACAATGTACACAGTGGACATCTTTTCCTAGAGAGCGGGGGACTACTCCACCGCCATGGACTGCAGGGTGCCTTCGTTGTCATGCATGCACGTACATGACCCTGGCTTATTGCTAGCTACTGTCAGCGTCGTTGACAAAACCCTGCTCCTCATACTCGATCGCTGACACAGTTGAAATATACTGCCGCGGTGTACAGTTTTTTGGGGGGGCCGCAGGAGCGTCGGGACACAACTGCGGAGTCTGAACTAAGAAGCGCTGCCGATGGCAACAACAGGGCCTCCGACTGCACCCTCTGCATCTTCCTCTCCCGTAGCAGTTTCGAGATGACGCGCGGGAGCACCTATAGACAGGTCTTGTACAGAGTGTACCTTCTTGTAGGATACGGCGGCAAGGCCAGTGCTTAGCACTGTACATAACGTAGCCAAGCACTGTACAACTTCACCTTGCTTTTCAATGGCAAGTTTTGCATTCTCGTTTGTCAATCGCACATGGTCGTGGAGGCGGCGGTCACGCTCGCGCTGGTACTCCATTTGTTCTTGGAAAAGCAACAATTGCTGGTTGATTTTGCTTGCCTCCAATTCACGACTTGCAATGGCCATTTCCTTCATTTGTTCCGCCATTGCGTTTAGGGTCGTGCGGGTAGCATCGGCAATTACTGAATGCCCGGAGATGCTTTTCCTCCTGACGCCGGTGTTCCCAGGTCGTCGACCGCCGCTGGCTTCCGATGTATCAGAGGAACTCAGAATCTGCGGCACAACTCCAGTTGGCAGGATCGTCCGCTGACCTACCGTGGAGCTAGCTCTTGTTGTGGCCTTGTTTGAACCTAATAACACCCCCGCCTTTTTTCCATTGGCAGGAGTGCCGAGGTTCTGCCTTGACTGTGTGCCATCCTCAGACATGTCGGGCGTGTCGAACATGCATGCGGTGTCCATAGAGTCTTGCAATCCTTTACCATTGTCCCCCACGTCTTCGCTGCTGCTCAAAGTAGTGGGCTTGTAAAAATAGTCAGCTCTGATGTCGTCACTGCGGCTCATTGGCGTCTTGTACACCGAGTCACCTGCGAACATTAAGTCCCGCTGATGTGGTGGCGTCATGGAGGACTCGGAGCCATACCAGTCATTGATCTGGTTGAAGAGGTCTAGCGGGAAACACCGAGGCAGCCCCTCCGCTCTACGAGATGAGATCGGCAGCTCCCAGAATGTGAGGCCGTTCTCATCATTGCGTGTTTGGAACTCTACGATGCGCTTGTATCGAGGTATCATTTGGTTCCATTTGCTTTTATACGCGCTGCCATCGCGATGACAAGGGGAGAACCCCGCCCGCATGACGACGGCACTGATGCGTTGCCACTTGCTGGAATCAGTGTCCATGAGGTCTCTAGCGTCAACGGTGTTCTGTTCGCGCATGAAGACGACTCGCTTGGCAGCTACTAGTGCATGCACCTCTTGTGCATTCCAATTCGGACCACATTCTTTTCTCGGGTGCTTCGACGGTGCTCCAGCAGATACCTGGTCTACCTCTGCCGACGTAGAACCGCCTATACCCAACACCCTGTGAGTATGGCCAACACCAATCTGCTGAACACTGACCTGCATGCCTGCGCATGACATTACGAACGAGACGTTGAAATGTCAATGGTATGACGTGCATGCGTATAAGGAGTGGTATGGAAGGCCCTGCCCAGGATCAAAGAATGTACCCCAACAAGCATACACAGGAGCGGTTTTACCTCCGCTGTGGGAAGCCGTCCTTGCTATTGCTTGCGTAGAAGCGGGAGTGCGTTGTTGACCTGTACAAGGAATGGTACCAACTCGTCAACAAGAGCATAGAAGAGTGAACTTCAGAATAGGAAGACAACCGCAATTCGATGTACAAAAACGACTACGACGAGAACCCGGTCAAAGGTCATCGATGTCACTGACCGGCAGCCCCGACAGAGCTACCACCGTGGCGCGGAACCCACATTCCACCAGCCGAGGGATTCTCCATTCTGCCGACGTTTTCTTTGAATGACCACTGTGGCTATGAGGATGACGATGACAGTAAAGCGAGATCCCTTGCACGGCTCTCACTGGACGACAGCGCTCGTACATCGGTAGACGGAAATGAAGTGCTCAATTCTCTGACTATTGCAAACTGCAGTCTCTCACAATTTCTCAACTTCAATTACTCAGGGTGACGACGACCTGCAGGGCGCTTCCATTTGTACAGAATTCGCGCTATGGTGGCGGCTTCCTCATTCAATTCATTCCGGCCCTTTGTTGGTGCACATTACGTGCATGGCATGGCTACACTGCATTTCGCTTCAAGGGAAATATTAAATTATCCTAACGCAGCCGTCTTTGATTACTGGGCCTCCTTGGGGCCAATTAACTTAAGACGCTCCTTCACTTTAGAAATCTATGGAAACGACTGATTTAGTAGCTCATTAACGTCCGCCGTTGTCTGTTTGTAAGTACTATGTCCGGCCCTTGCCATGGAAGCAACCACCGCTCTTTATGCCCTCCACGTTGTGCTCCACATCAGCTCGGACGTTATGAGCAGATTTCAGAGAAGGGTAGAAATGGACATTTTTTTGGACGTTGTCAAATACCATCTCTAAAATTTGCTCATATCTTTTGATCGGAGTCTCAAAATATCAATTGGATTTTTGGAGATGAAACATGACTTAATTTACCAACTTGTTTTAGTTCAACTGTTTTTGAAAAAATATCATCTACTATGCCTAAATGAGGTCTGCAATTTCAATTTTAACAAATTTCCTAGTTGAATCTCCCTTCACTCTATTAGTTTAGAATTCAAGGGTATTTTTTTAAGTGTTGAAAAGTGGAATTCGAGAGAAATTAGAATTCAAGGGAATGGATGTAAGTGGTCAGAAGTGAGGAAGATGAGAAAAGAATAATACAAAAAAAAAATGAAAAAAATGAAAAATGAAAGTTCTTGTAATATAAAAAATAAAATTGTTGGTAAGTCCAAGGTATAATAATTTCTAGAGAAGGAAATCCAAAGAGAACAATCACGCATTACGAATGGGAATAATGCTATAAAAAGTGAGGATCAGGGTACAAGGCAAACATTCCAAGAATGTATGATTTGAAAGGTACAAATAATTCAAATAAAAATAATATCAGTATTACAGAAATTGGGTTTAGGGAAGAAAAAGAATTCAGGAAGAGAGATTCTTTTTTGGGATTTTATTTTCCCAAGGGATTCCGTTATCATTAATAGACATAACTAAGGAGAGGTAGATTGGGGAAATCATGAAAAATCCATTGAATGGGAGTCTAAAAATGTACCTTTGCTTGAAGCAATTCATAAAGGGTAGATTTGGGCCAGGGCTCACTGATGAACACTTGCGAAGTGAAGGATGGATGAAATCGCATTCATTTCATTTGGTAGAGGGCGGCGCCGGAATCGGTTTAGCCACCTTCCCTATCTTCCTCGACCAGCTTTTGCTTCGTGTTTTACGCTTTCAGCGATCTTATTTGTGAAGTTTGTGCAGGGCTTTGAGCATTCGACTATATGAGGTTCAGGGTTTGGGATTTGGGTTTAGGGGTGATATGATCGCTCCTCGTGCTGCTGAGTGCGGTTCAGGGTTTAGGGGCCGGTGAAGTCACGAGCAGGGCGAGGAACGCTGAAAGCGAAAGAAGGACGACCTTGCAGTTATGTTACTAAAGGTTAGAAGCAACAATGTTCATCACGCTTTAAGCGGTCATTGGATGAGGAGAACTATGCATGCTTAAAGCAAATCAACCAAACACTTCAAGTAGCAAGCAACTACTGACGAGTACAGCTGGCTGAGAGTTTTTCCAGCGGTTTAGGGTGCTTGTACAAAGAAGAAGAAGACCAAGGCACCTGGTTTAGGGTCACCTCACAGTGATGACATTGGAGTGAATGAGTGGCTGTGCTTTTCAAAGGAAAGGGTTTAGTTAGGAGGTGTATGCTTGAAAGCGACTTGGTTGTACTACGGTAAATCAGTTCTTCCTTAACCGTAGTCACGTAAAGCACGGTAGGGTTGTTGTCTTGTCGAAGTTCAACTGCCGAGCGGAAAGTAAGGCACGCTAAAGCAATGTAAGGGGCTCTTATTTTTGGAGGTGACTAACATGAAGGAAGGATGCTGAAGCCATTTCCAGGGTTTAAGTCGTATATGTACTGCTGACTTTTTTAAAACGCTTGAAGCAACTGAGTAGCTGTAGACGCTTCAGCGGGAACTTCATTCGGTTCAACCGGAAGTAGCTTGTTTGGTTCAAGTGGAAGGGTGTTTGGTTCAATTGGAAGTATGTTTTCCGCTTCAGCTTCAAAAATTAATGAATTGTACTCTTGAACAGGAAATTACAGATGTGGTTAGACTTTAAGTCTTCTTGGAAGTCGGTTGAAAAACAAATTTTTCCTAGCAGTATTGAAGCTTCCAGAGAATTTCAATTTGTGGAATAACGTTTCTTTCAAAAGATCTCTCAAGTAGTAAGCAACTGGTCTCAGAAGATACTGGATAGTGTACTGTGAAGAAGCTTGAAGCAAATGTACATCATAGTTTTAGGGTTTAGGAAAGTCAAAGGGTTTCCCTTCAAGTGATATGGATCAGGACATCGCAAAGAAGGCCGAATAGAAAAGGAAGAGCGTGATAAAAACCCGCTTCAAGCAATTCAATGAAATTAGAAACGCTTAAAGCGATTGAAAATATGTATCGAGGGGGGAAGACCAATCCAAGAACACCGTATATTAATGAAGTCCGTTTCACAGAACTACTTGAGCTGATGAAAACCGCTTAAAGTAGGTTTCGGGCGTGACAGACTTATCGTCTCTTATCATTTTCTCTAGTGTTTGGACCATGCAGGGCGGTTTTATAAAGCAAGGTTCAGGAGGAGGTCTTACCATCCTCATTAGCCCCATTCGAAAAGATGACGTTCCCCCGAAAGGGCACTTGAACAGATTATATGAGAACTCCGGGGAACTTTGCAAATTCTGCGGATTCTAAATGACAGGTGGGAACTGTTGAATTCGATTTGGTACGGTGTAGGGTTGTTTAGGGTGCAGGAGCCAACCTATTCTTCTGGAACATGCTACTGACTTCCACGGGAACCGGTTGGTAAAGAAGATTTCTATGTTTACGAACTTGGCAAACGGACTGAACTGCCCAAGCAACGCGCTAAGCAAGAAGACTGACTCAAGCGTTCCTATGCAATTGAAGACGTCACGGTCTGTAGAACTTTCCGGCTCAGTCAACCACTAACCCAATGGCTACCAATCTTGGGTTTAGGGTGAGACGACATATGCAGTTGCATTCAGGGGGGGCAACAGCTATGACCATCAAAGCCAATGAATCAGCAAAGGTTTAACCACAGTAAATCACCCTAATACTCTTCATGGAAAAGCCATTACATGAATTATGACACGATACACTAGGAAGCACTTTGTGTACAACCCCAGCCTTTGTCACTAATGAAAACTTGTTCGAGGAAGAAATATCCTCAGCCATTTCCTAAATTAGAATTGACTATCGAAGTTACTGTACTTGTGAGTGACGATAGAAATTCTACAGTGACCTGATTTCACAAATACCAATCCGCCGCATGGCCACATGGCCCAGTCCGTTCAATTATTTTTAACATAAGCCTCTGTCACACGAAAAATTATAAAATCATATGAAAAGCAGAATTGGAAGGAACGATAGACCTGTGAAGACAATTTTTTTTTCAATAAACCAAGCTTGTCCGATTTTTTCAGTAAACCAAGCGACAACGTCTTCAGTACAAATCACTTAAAAGACCTGCCCTTCACAAGTATGCATTTCCTGCCTGAAAATCACAATTTCAACACCCCTTTCCTTTTTCTTGTCGTGTTCTGAGCGAGGGTATTCTGATTGAATGTTCCAATGCCTTCTTTCAAGGTTTGTGTTGCTCTTTTTTCAAAAGGCATTCCGAGGGTTCAGGGGAGCCATATTCTTGGATTTCATTTGCATCACATCCATGGTCAACGTATCCGGCGACCCTCCTACCGTAGCAATAGTCATACACAGAAAGGGGGATCCATCCGGGTGTGTGTGTGAAAGGGTTTTGGGCTCCGGGTCTTTCAATCCACCCCTACTTAGGGTTTAGGGTTCACGGTTTAGGGTTCTAGGGCTTAGGGTTCACTAAAAACAACGATGGTGGGGGGGGGGGGGAATGAGGGTTGATTTGGGGGGACCCTTTGGATAGTACAGCCATACTCCAATCTCATTTTCGGAAGGCAATAACTCAATCTCATCATCGGGGGATATCCTGGGCAATCGAAACAACAAAATTTCAGTAGCAAGCTCGGTCCGTTCTTCTGAAGATCGCCCCCCGCTGAAATGATAGAACTGACGAAAGCAAAGTGCGAATGCTCCCCCCCCCCCCGAAAGATCCCTGCATGTAGGGGTTTGAGGAGATGTTCAATATTGGTCAAGCAGGGTCCGGTCATCCAGAGATCTCCCGATAGAGGTCGTCAAGCGGGTTTGTAGTAGCGCAGCCCTACTCATTCATCGTGAGCCATGAGGTCTCCGGCTAGAAGACAATCACTAAGAGTTCTCTCGATGAAAAACATAAAAATCAAAAGCGTGGTAGTGAGAACGCTCATCGTGTGATCTCTAGATCGCAGAAACAGAGGGAGTTCACTAACTAGCGTAGCATATCCACTTCTATTAAGACCATATTATATCTATGGCTTGGTTGATTCCTACCTACCTTTGTCGAATTATCAACCCTAAACTCACCCACGCACCGATGTCGAAAAGAATTCAAACTCCCATCTATTCCCTCTCGGCCCATCCGTTTCGTTTACAGCTATCCAAAAGGACTACCTCAACCTTCGTGGTGGTTTAGGGTCAGTGGATTTCCCCAAGTCCCCTAACTCGAGAAACACTTCCTCCGCGGTAAAATTTCCTCCAGGCGATCCCCCAATCCCTCGCGTCCGGACCCCCAAACACATCTCCCGTTCCCCTACGTTAAGCTTCATCAGGCGATGTCTGGTCGCACTTCTCTGCGTTGAGAGGTTGATCAAGAGATCTCCCAGTCCTCGTCATTAAAAGCTCCCCTGCCCTGATGTCGACCGGGGGATCTCCCAATCCTCCGGGTGAAGGTTCCCCCGCTTCCCTTACTTAAGAAAGAAGGTTCATTATGCGACGTCCGAATCCTTCACGTTCAGGTTCATCGGAAGGTCTCCTGAGTTCCCTCGGGAAGGTTCCCCTGTGTGAAGGGTCATCGAGAGATCTCCCAATCCACTGTAGGAGTTGAGGTTCTTTAGGAGATGTTCCGGTGAATTGGAGTTCACTTCGAATTCTCAATTCATTTCGAGTTCAATTCAATGACAACGAAAATTTGGCCGTGGTTGATTTGTCCCCATATTATTTTATTTTGCCTCGAGTTATCAAGGGTTTTAGGGTCCCAATCATCATCATACTACTAAAATCACAAGCTCTTCTATATAATCTCACAAAGACTACCATTAAATATTAGAGGCCCGTACTCGCTATGCTATACATTCATTGTATCATTTACTAGTAAAAATTTGATATGCTTGGGTTTAGGGTGCATGATAATGATTTTTATAAGTCTTTAAAATAATCATTTCATTTGTTTCATAAAAATATGCCCAATCATGAAGGAACAAGTGGAGAGGTCATTTGCATGATGAATTCCAAGGTTTGTCATAGAGTTCTAGGGTTTATTGAAGATGAGGGCTTCGACCACTCATGGTCCAAAATACAGGAATTGTACATCAAGTAAAATGTCAAACCTCATTTAAGCATAGTAGGACCAAGAAATTCCCAAAAACTTTGGACTGGGTTTAGGGGGTATCAATCTATAAAAAAAAAATTTAATTTTAAAAATATTAATTAAAAAATAATTAATACATAGTATTTTTTTTTGAATATAATTTGTGTTCATCAATCTAAATTTCATCACCAAAAAGTTGTTTCTAATTTCGAGTCTCTGATCCAAAGTTTACAACAAAGTTCCCAGATGGGTTCATAGGGACATTTTCCTTGGCGGTTTCAAACATGCCCTTCGAATTTCACCTTATACCTCTTGATCGGAGGCTCAAAATCACATTCATTCACTGTGCACCGATAAGGTCTCCGGGGCTACTTCACACATCATTCATATGACTTTGCTATGAATAGCTGGGCTTTCTCACTGATCCGGATTTACATACCCCACCCCACATGAATGACTTGACCTCCGACCACCTCACTTGTACAAAGAAGAAAGAGCTCGTCTTTAAACCTCATAGTGCTCTCATTCCATGAACATTGTTTGCGGGTTTTTTTTTTATTAGCTGCGAGATCTCCCCATACGTTGCATGGAATCCTGTTTTCAAAGACATTGATGAGTTATTATTAAGAGACATGACTAGGGAGACGTAGATTTGGGGAATCAGAAAAAAACCATTAAATATAATGTACCTTGCTGGAAGCATTAATGAAATGAAGGGTAGATGCTGCCCAGTGCTGATGAGACCTGATCTTCAAGGATGGATGAAATTGCATTCATTTCATGATTTGCTAGACGGCGGCGCCAGAATCAAATCAACTTGTCTTCCTCAGTTGCTGTCGTCTCCTAGCTCATGCTTAGTGGTTCGCGTCGGGAGCCATGTTGTTGTGAATGTTTAGGCGGAGCTTTGAGCGATCTTCTTTGCGGAGCTGTTCGCGTTTAGGGTTTAGGGAGCAGCGATTGTTCCGAAGTACTGATAAGATCCCTTGTCGCGGTGAATGGTGTGGAAATCGATCCATGGTGGGTGAAGTCAGGAGTTCAGGGTGAGAAACGCTTAAAGCGGAAGAGGAAGGACGGCTTCGGATCTTTGTTACCGGAGGTGAGACATTACATCGGGAGAATTAACCCATCAAGCACCAGGCAATGGGAGACGAGTGCGGCTAAGAGCGGTTTTCGAGCGGGAGTGAACTACGGTACGGGGAGTTGGAATCACAGCGACCGATCGCGAGGGGAGTTTTCCGAAGCCTTCGTGGTACGAACACGAAGATCAGGGTTTACGGTGAGAGACCTCTCATAGTGCCATCATTTGAATGAGTGAGTAGCCGTGCGTGTCAAAGTGAGAGAGTCGGGTGCTTGAAAGCGGCTTCATCGTGCGGGGTTAAACCCGTTTTCCTTCGGAAGTCGTCGCTTGAAGCGAAGTAGGGTTGTTGAAGTTCAGTTGCGTGCAGAAAAGTCAGGTAGCTCCAAGCAATTTCAGGGTTGAGTCTTCTTTTGGGGGGATTATAACACATGAATGGAAGATGCTGAAGCGATTTCCGGCGGTGCGCTTTAAGCTGTGTAACTGCTGTTGATCTCTAAGGAATGTTGAAAGCAACAAAGTAGTTGAAGAAGTCGCTTCAACGAGAAGTTAGTTCGGTTCAACCGGTGAGCCCGTTTTTAGCTCAAGCTTCAAAAACAAGCCACCAATACTCTTGAAGAGGAAATTAGAGGTAGGATTACACTTTGAGTCTCGCTGGAAGTCGGGGTTCCACGTCAAAGGGTTTAGGCCGACTGATACGGTTGAAGCTTGGAGCCGAGCAAACGTACTTCGTGGAATCCTAAACCCTTTCCAAAGACCTCTCAATCAGGAGTAATTCAATTGAGAAGAAGAGGCCGCTGTGTACCGTAAAGAAGCTTTTAGCAAATGCAGATGATAGTCTTGGGATAACGACAGTCCCTGTTTCGCTTGAAGCGGTTTTACAGAGAAGACTAAGTAGAAAAGGAATAACGTGGTACAGAATGGCTTCAAGCGACTGAATTCAATTAGAAACACTTGAAGCGATCGAAAGTACATATGTATATTTAGGGTTCAGGGTTTTAAAACCGAACCAAGAAGATCCGCGTGTCCATGAAGGTTTAGGGAACTACTTAAGCAAATGAAAAATGCTTGGAGCGATTACAGAAGCGTGAGGCTAACTGACTTGAGCAACCTCACTTTTGATTCAGATAATTGGGCAATAAGTATGGAGAAGGCTGCACCGAAGGAAATATTCCGCACGAGCCTCAAGCAACGATTGAGTGCTCACCAAGACAAGCTGGAGAAGGCAGGACTTTGGTACTACGTCATCTGTTTCCGTGACAATGCCCCTCACCAGGAGGACATTTTGCAAACCATGGCGCAAACATTCCAGGAAGATTCCGATGACCTCATCGTGCAATTTGCAGGCTCTCGACTGTATATCACCCCAGCCACTCCAGCGATGTTTCTTCAACTCCCCGATGGCAGGGACCCCTGCGCAACGTTGAGTCGACTCCAGGAGCCATCCGAGGAGGTGTGGAAGGACATTTTCCCGGGGGGTAAGGAGGAGGCTTATGACCCGCTAACTTAGAGGTGGCAGTATGTGGAAGCCGTGGAGCCCTGGAACGCATGGTTTTCTTTTGTCAACCAATGCATTTGTTTCGAGGAATTTCCCACAGAGTTGCCGATGTCTACAGTTCGTATGGCGGTTGCGGCTTTGGAGGGAATTAGGTTGGATTGGAGTGTGCTATTCATCCACCACCTGAAGAGATCTTTACGAGAAATGAAGGCACGCTCACTCGGAGATAAGCCCGTGAAGCACATCCTTACAATCTTATGGGAGAAGAGCTACAAGCATGACTTCACTGTTTCGCTTGATAAGGCGATTGCTTCGCCTGTTCCACCCTTAAGGGAGAAAGGACCAGACTCAGAGGAGGAAATGAATCGCTCGTAGCGGGAGAAGTTGAGTTCCGATCCACCCCAAGGGGGACCCTCCGGCGCTCAAGCTGGAGAACCATCGCGCAAGAAGAGAAGGACCCAACCCCGATCAGCTCCAGTGCGACCCTTCCCTTCCGGTTGGGTCCAAAAAATTATAACAGGTGTAACCGAACAGTTCAAGGGACAGGTCGCTTCAGCGTCTGATTTGATTGTCCGGGACACACATATTGCGCAGTTGGAGGAGACATTGCGGAAGAATCGAGAAGAAACTGAAGAGCTTGAAAAGTATGCGAAAGGTGGAGGGTGTAGTGACGAACAACTTCAAGCCAAGGACAAAGAATGTGTTCGGCTGAAGAAACGTCTAGAAGCGTTGGAGTTAATAGTGACAACCCAGGAGGATCAAATCCATCGACTTCGAAAGGAGAAGGAGGACTGGGACACCCTTTTCACGGAAAAGGAGCAAGCGCTTCAAGCGGAACGTGTAGCCTATGATCGGAGGGTAGCCGAGCTTCGAGCTGCACATGTTGATGAAGCGCTAGGTGACAATACTTACTTGGGCTCCTACGAGGCTTTGTTTGATCACTTCAGCGAACCTCCCTTCATTAGTTGGAAGGCCATCGAGTGGATGTTGCAGGATTTTGGCTTGGCGAGGAAGCTGGATTCACCACCAGACAAGGTGATGCGGTTGAGGAGTGATGCAGTAGATACGACATGGACCCTCCATCCTCCTTCGGCTGTGGTGCGTGATCCAAGATTTTGTCCATGTCAGCGACGTTATTGGTGGGATCCTAGGGCCACAATCGACAGCGTGGAGTACAATTGGCCGCGAATTCTTGGACCGTTCTATTCTCCTGATGAATGCGCGTCAGCTTATACCAAGTTCTTTGAGCAGCATCGGAGTCATCATGATCGAGTTTGCTTCAGAGCAGCGGTATTTTCAGCAATCCTGGCACACTGGTGTCGGAACTTTCGGGTGACTCTAAACATGAACGTGTTTGATGCCGGTAGAAAGGAGTTTTGGCTTTTCATGCGGTTGCAGTACAGTAGTTCCAGATTCACCCGTTTGCTTGAAGCTATGGCGATTTCCAATTTCATTGCTGGGGTGCATCATTCCTTGGTGGACGAGCAGACTAATTTTTATCCGAGTTGCCAACGCTTTTTAGCTCATCAAGCCCGTCATAATTTTACAACGCTTAAAGCGGATGACCACCTGTTCAAATGCTTGAAGCAAGCCCGAGAGTGGGAACACCGATCCAGTGAAGGTCAGAATGCATCTAAGCAGCGACGCTAATTCCTGACGGTTTGAGTCGAAAGCTCCAGCAGGGTGTGTGTGTGTGTGCTATGTGAACGTCGGACATTGTAAATAAACATTTCCTTTTGTGATAATTTGTCTCCATCGGTCGTAGTAGTTGTGTACTTTTCATAAGCGTTGGTTGTGTTGTACCTGCTCCAATCAAACTTGTGGATGGAGCGAGTGACTACGTGTGTTTGATGGAATTGCTGAAAGCTGAGTCATGTCCGATCAACGCATGAAGCGATGCCATGTTCAGAGTGGCTACCAAGTATGATGAGTGCGCTTAAAGCGATTCAGTTGAAACCTTCATTATATAGCTTAAAGCTGATTATTGGCTTTTCAGGATATGGTCTCTTATTATCATGTACTATATACAGAAGGATTTCATGTACTGTGTATTTCAATGGGAGGCTTTACAGAAGGGGCCCGTGCCCAATTTATGGTCTGTTCCTTGACTCTGTAGTGTTGCTAATGTAAATTGAATATCATACATGTTGAGGTTCACACAATTCAATATGTAAAACAATCACAGCTCGATCAAACACGGTCCGGGCATCGAAAGATCTTCCGATACAAATAAATGATGCACCTAAGAGGAACGCTATGACGGACAATGCTGGTCGGGAGATCTCACGATATAAACATAAATTCTGGAGTAACGAGCACAGTCCATTCATCAAAAGATCTCCGGCTCAAAATGCTGCAAGTAACGCAGCCGAAGTGTTCATCGTCAGATGTTTGGATACAAAATAGAGGAAGGGCCGGCAATCAGGAATTAAATCTCCCGGTAGAAGTGATGCAAGGTATAGCATAACAACGCATCAAGAATCTTGATCGTGAGATCTCCGTATAGGAAAAAAATAGAAAATGTCTTCAGTGACAAGCAGAGTCTGATGATCAGAAGATCTCCCAATACAAAGTAGGGGTGACGGGGGCGACAATGCTTGTTGCGAGTTCTCCCAATGGCAACAGACGAGCATGGTCCGTTCATCGGAAGATCCCCCGACATGAATGATAAAATGGAGAGTGAGGCAGCGAGAATGTTCATTGGGCCGGGAGATCTCCTGATAAAAATAGAGGGAGTTCAATAAGAAGCACAATCCGATCATCGGGAGATCTCCCGGTACAAATGATGCAGGTCGGAGCATCGCAGTCACAAGAAGGTTCGTCGTGACATCTCCAGATTTTTGAATAATAGGAGATATCTTCAGGGAACAAACACACATACAGTAACGCTGCCAAAACGTTCATCGTTAGATTTCCGGATTTCTGAATACAAAATTAAATTCTCAAATCCAATTGACTTCCTTGAAACAACTGAATTTCTTGTTAACCACAGTTGACAGGCCAACGGGATACCCTCCCAAACAGGTCGACTTTCAGCTTCCATTGGACTGAATGGACAAGCAACTCGATCTGGCTAACCCGCCAGCTTCAACAGTTTCTGCCAAAAGCATGCACAACTCTCAAATTGATGTACAAACACAATTCGTTCGAAAGCGAACGTCATACCCAGGATCCAAAAGCGTAGGTAGCAGCCTCCCGACAACACAAGGCGCCTTTCAAAATGTTCTCCTGAACTGGTTACAAAATGATGTACACAAAACCATGCCTCGCCATGGAGCAATGCAATGCAATCCAAAATGGCTTAGCAATCCACATGCAGTGCTTAGCGTGATCACAACTCCCTGGTCGTGGGTGGGGTCCTTCTTTACAAGATCTGCACAACAAATAAGATCTACCTTGGAGACCTAAATGCTCCACCCACGGATGACTGTCGACATTATCGACAATAGAAATTGTAAATCAATTTTCATTTTTTGTTGTGATCACTTATATTGATCGCTTGTCGTACATCCGTACGCTTTAGCGTTGTATGTGTTGTATCTGCTCGAACCAAACTTGTGAATAGAATATGTATCGTCTGAATGTCTGGATGTTTGATGGAATGGCTTAAAAGCTGACTCATGTCCGATTGACGCATGAAGCGATTCCATGTTGAGACTAGTGTGAGTGCGCGTAAAGCCATTCAGTTGAAACTCTGATTATAGCTTTAAGCTGTTTATTGGCTTCACAGTATGCTCTCTTATTCTCATGTACTATATACAGAAGGATTTCACGTGCTGTATTAAAAAGGGATTAGGGTGAAGGATCCCATGTCCAGTTTATGGTCCGTTTCTCAACTTCGGAGTGCTTTCGGAACTAGCAAATGTTAGTGATGCAAATGTAAATTGAATATCATCTATGTCGGAGGCGCAGATTGAAGACACCCCATGATTCATAAACTCACAATCAAAACACAAAACACGAATGAAACCCGCAACCCGCAACACCGCCAACCCCGTTCAATGATCCTTCCTATCATTTGACCCTACGATGCAAGGGTTTGGGGTTCAATTGAAACAATCTTTCAATGATATTCCAATTCATTTCACCCATGGAAACATTTCCTTCTCTTCGGTCATTTTTTTATTGCTCATTTTACATATTTCTGAACACTAATTATCCACAATCCTTGAAGATTGTAACAGAGGAAGTGGGCAGAAAAAAATTTCTATGAATGAAAATAAGGACGTCCACTTTAATCATGGGTTTTTGTGTCGGCATCGGGAATCATTCATCACGCTCCCACAGAGTTCTAATCCAAACATCCGTTTTGGGCTACAGTGTACAGTAGTGGTGATTATGCCACGTGGCTCGCTCCCCCCGATATCGGTTCCACTTTCCTCCCAGCGCCTTGTTTCCCCGACCTCTCTCTCTCTCACGCGGATTTCTCCTGATGTCGTGCGTGCTTCCATCTGCAACTTCTTCTTGAGGGGAGGCTCACCTCCAGGGGTTCTTCTCGATCGGCACATTGCGCTGCTCCCGCTAGATTGTAGCAGTAGAAGTGGGCAAGGCTTCTGAGGTTCGCAAAGGCGGAACACTCTTCTGAGTTCGGGTTTTCCGGGATGGTGCGCATGCCAGTCTATTCATTTAGGCGCTTGCTTAAGACACGCGGGCTTCGGAGGGTCTCAAAGGCGGGGCGTGCGATCCCCTACAACTCTCTAGGTTTCGGGGGATCAGATGGAGCGGTGGGTTTAGGGTTTAGGGTGAACTTGCGGTTTTAGGGTGTCCCTGTGCGTTCAAACCGCCTATGTTACACAGGTCAGTTTCTCATGTCTTCCCATTCCTTGATTTTTGGCCCCCGTTGGGAGAGAGTTGGAAACTTGCTGTAGTTGAGGAGAGCTCTACACATTGGGGGAGCCATGGTCCACAGCATGTATAACAATGTGCATGGAGAATGGGTGTCTAAAAGTCAAACGACGCTTGACTATATGCATTGCGACAGACAAGTCCATCTGTGGGTGGGGGAATTAGTCAAGGTTCCCTTCGTTCCGTTCCGTTCACTGGGCCAGTGACCATACATTCACGAGAAGGGCATGAATTCAGTGCTTCTTGAAGACTAGGGGTCGATCTTGTTTTAGCCCCTACGGGATACTTTGAATGAAGTAAGTCAGAATCTTGGGTTGCACTTCGAAAGCGGAAGAATCCGCTACATCCTTGCAGCAGCGCGTACATGGGCGACTACGAATCACCCCCCGATACCACAGAAAGGTGAGAATTGAACAGTTCAGGCAACAAGTTCACCCTAAACCGCCAGGGATTTCTTCAAAATCCCGTAGTGGTGCAGCGGTTTCAGCATACACCGGGGACGAACGCAATTTTGCAGTGTCATCATAATTATGCGCTTATATGACGTCTGTGAAATACTCCAAGGGTTTAGGGTTTACGGTACAAGAAAGAAGCGGAGTATTCACGCACTTGCCTGTCGTTGTCCCTGCACACGAAAAAGCTCGGAACGACTTGTCGTACTCAGAGCCCCCCTCATTCCAGTCCAGTAGAGTTCATCACGATGGCAGCGCATCCGTCCGACCGAACAACTGGCGTACCGCTTTGGGATGACCCGTAAGTTGCAAAAAAAAAAAAATTGATTCTCTTCTCCCTCGATTTCCTAGCCTTGCAATTGCTATCCACGTTGTTAAACATTGATAGTAGCGGTTTAGGGTTTAGACAGAAGGCACGGTTCTAGGGTTGAAGGATTTAGGATTCAGCGTCCCGGTGTAGGGTGACCACAGTTGATCGTGGGACCCTTCCGACTCCACGGTCGTGGTAGAATTAGACAGCACAGAAAACTGAAGTCAGTCATCAAGAAAAAAGGATTTGTCGATCAAGAAATCTCACGATTGGACAATGCTAAGGAATGGCAGTAGCATCGTGAGACCTCCTGATCGAGGACTTTGGATTCATTTAAAAAATGAGTCCAATGACCACTTAGGGGTCCTCAATTCATAACCACTGGGATTCCAATTTTCATCATCGTGGGATCTCCTGATTCCTCAAGAACTTGTCGCACTGACTAACGACTTCCTTTGAAACGCTCCAGGGAAGCGCAGATTGAAGACACCCCAAACACAATATTCAATATTTTGAGAGGTTTAGGGCCTCTCATAATAATATTTTCCATTTAGGCCCTAAAAAGTGAATTGTAATGTTAAGTAGTTTAGGTGGGCAAATACTAACTTTGCTAGTTGTAATACACAATTTCCATTAAAATGAGAGTCTTTTTAGTGATGGACTGTTCAAATACATGAAGTTTGCTTTAGGGTATATGTTTTGATTTATATAAGTGAAGAGAATGACATCTTTTGAACACCAAGTCATAAACTCCGCGGTTGGTTGTAAGGGGTTGTTCATCTCATTGAAGCAGTCCGGGTTCGATTCCCATTGGGTTTGTATGAGCGCATGAGAGAAAAAACATGACTTGGTGCTACTAAGTGAGCTTTGCCGGCAGGAAAGTTGTAACGACCAACCGACCCCCTACCCAAAATGTGACAAGTGCTTTACATGTTAACCAAATAAATAGTGGATATATCCACTACATTTTTTTCTCCAATAGCAATGTAATTTCAAATAAAATATATTTAGTGATACACAAATAAGAAAATGAATTAAAAAATAGAGAAAATAGAGCTCAAGAATAAAAAATATATATATATTAAAGACTATATTTAAATTCCATTGTTTTGTAAACACAAAACATACACTTGAAAACAATCATGCAATATTAAACACTAAAATAGAATCAATCAATGGAAACCTATATCCTCTAAAAAAAACTGAAACGACTATCATCTATTATAATATTAAGGGTCCAACACTTATGCAATGAAAAACAACTCCATATAAGATGTAGAAATAAAACAATACCCTCCATATGAATGTCATAGTTAAAATGCATCCAATGTATGTACATGATTTCTCCATATCATGTATATGAAGCCAAACTCTGGTTGATGATTTCGATTTGAACTGTAGGGATCTTGATTCTGCATTGGCGAGTACCTCTTCTGTTTTGAGACTTCCATGCTGTAATTAAAGCGTTTGTTGTCTCCCACGCAGGTTCTTCGGTTTCATCAACCCTCCAAAGCAAACCTCTATCACTATCCCATCCTTCATAGAAGTCTTGAACTTCTTGATTGCATGATGTTGGCCGAAAGTATTGAATGTGCACACAGTTTGGTTTCTCGGGGTTAGAGTTTGGATCAGACAATGCTCTAGCAATCCAAACTGGTCTGCTGTCACCGTCTGCAGGGCAAACTGCAACAAAATACCCTTCGTATACATCTCGAGCCACCCTAAAGGATGGTTGTGGACGATCCCTCAAGGGCCCAACATAAGGCTCATCCTCTCCATGTTCTTCGAGATCTTCACCATCTTCGTCTAAATGGTCAGCTTCTGTCACTTGAATACGAGTAGTTGGCCAGAAACCATCTTTTAGAGCATTAGAAGTAGGATGGGGCTCTTGAAGAGCTGCCTTTACACCACGCCAATAGCGCACCACATTCTCATAGCGCCTACGATGTTCTCCACTCACGTCTGCTCTACACAAGTCGTCCCAATAGTTTATGAATCCTGATAAACCTTTGACAATGTCATGGACACCTTTCATTGGGTTAAGTGGTACTGGCAAAGGCACACCACGTGGCCACAGACTCCGTCCTTCATCGTCTTCTTTCCACAACTTAATGGCTTGACCGTGTTTGCCTAACTAGTTTTCATCCGTGCACTTCAACTTGTACTTCATGACTGGGCATCCAACAGAGTCTAGGTAGAACTTCACTTGTTGCGGTCTTGTGTGTCCCACAAGGATTTCATCACCATCCATCCATTTTCCTGCAATGAAACGCTTGAAATCAGGCACCTCCTCTATGAGGTGAGGGATAGTAGGAATAGACTCAACATCCATGAATGACTTCATGAGCGCCGGGATTGTTGGGAAGTTCTCCTTCTTCAACAGCATGCTCCATCTTCCAAACAATGCGTCAATGTCGTCGTGTGTGTGACCAACAATCATGAAGTTGACATACACTTCTCTGAAGATCTTGTTAGCAACAAGTAGAGACCAGAAACAAAAAACATATCTATTCTTGTTGTCGCCGGTGGCATTGTCCATTTGCACATTCAAAATAGGAGGCAAAGGCACTGCTGGAACTGCATTCATTGGAGGTGGTGGCAGTGACGCGTCGCACATTTCTTTACCCTGTAGCACTGCCTTGAACAAATTTGAAGACCCTGACCCAGAAAATAATTGCCGAGAAGAAGACTTCGATGGCAATTCCAAATCCCGCAACAACTTTGCCATAGAACCAATTGTATAGTTTGAATCGTGTTTAAAGAGATCCAAACCATAATGTGCGTAACGCACATCTCCATGACCATGAGCAATCATGCCAGTGACAGACACAGGCAATTTCACAAGGCCATCAAGCTCCTTACTCCTGTGGGAAAAGATTGGAGAAGCAGTCTTTGCATGATCCATCTTGTCGTGCATAACTGTGAGGCATTCGTGTGGAAAAGCTACTGAACGGTGACGGTTTGCATAATACAACTCCCTATGAGCTCGAGCAATCTCATTGTGCCTATCCAACTTCCGAGAATACTTCAATTCATTGTGAGACCCACTTATAGCACCCTTCTTGAGGTCTTGCAATTTGTTACACGTGCCACATCGCGCAAAATTGTCTCCAGGCTTCTTCACCTCATACTCAGGGAACTTACAGCACCTAATCTTACTCAAGTTCGAAGCTGACACCTCACTCAGTCCAAAAACAGCATTGACATCATTGAGTTCTTTCATCTTACCCTTCCACTAGAAGGTGGAAGGTAGGATCTTGGCCACAACTTTCTCTCCTGACTTTAGGGTCTTCGTACGATGAGGCATGTGATCTGCCTCTTTCTCCAGAATGCACTTCAATGTTGCTATAGCTTGTTGAGTGTGTTTCCTTGGTTTCACCGTTCCCTTATTGCCATGGTCCCTTTGCCTCTCGACCACGCCTCATGTACGATTGGTAGCGATAGAATGTGGCCTCAGGGACCCCAACTATATGCATCCACGCTCGCATACATACCGGTGTATTGTCAATTGACACCATTCGTCTACCACGCTCGTCAACATGCACCTGCCTATGCACATCCATTTTCATGTAGGTCCTGTGCTTGAACGTGGAGTTGCGATACATGCGTTCACGAAAGGCTCGAATCTTATCCCTAGGAAATGGCTGAACACAGTTGCGACTACAACATATTTTAGTAGACACTGCATGGATGGAATCTTGAGTAAGCAACTCCTTCGATTTCAAATTTATTTCACGGGGCGCATTTCGGACCATACTTGTGTATGGTCTCGAAGACGTCGAAGAGGGCGGATTTAAGAGAGCCTGTTGGAGACAATTGAATTTGTCCCTAGCCTCATGGTCTCTAAGGCTAGCTCCGCGACAGTGGACAAGATGAATAGGCCAAGCCAACAATGAGCACACTAGTTCCTCTGGTAGGTCTTCTTTACTATGTGTTTTGGAGATGTGGATCGCCACGTGGGTGTCACCAAGAGGGCCATTGGCACCCAAAACGAGGTCAGAGTTCACACTATGACAGACACCTTCACCCACAAGCACTCCAGCCTCATTGTACAAGGTGACAACTCGAGTATTCCAAAGCCGACGCGGTAGACCTTCGCATTCCGGGACCCCAACATTCATTGCTTCGACATTCTGAAATTCGTCTTCTGAATATGCCATGAAATCCTCTTCATCATGTCTGAATTCACTGGATTCAGAACCCGATGACATGTCCATGTCATTAGGATCATCTATAGTATCCATGGATACCTGTAAAAATGCAATGTGAAATAGGATAAGTGAATTGCAGCATAGATCATGCAATTTCATTCATGTTCAGGTCGACCCGACCTGAATGACCAAATGTTATAGGTACATCTATGACAGGAACGAACTTATTCTGTGAAGCCTAGGTTTCAACTGCAATTGACATCATTCATTAAAATTTCTTATAAATTCAGATATATGTAAACTCTGTTTTCAGGTCGAATCGACTTGAAGTGTCTCAACCCTGGCCTTGTATAATTTTTGTTAGCGGAAAATATAAATGTAAGAAGACTGAGTACAATCCTGAACTTCAGGTCGGATTGACCTGAAGTGTCCTTTGTATTCTGAGATAATGAACTCATCTTCATCTGTTCAATTGTATAGGGAATTCCCAATTTTATTCCTTTATAAATCTCGAACTTCTCGAACTGAAGTCTGGGATAAGAGTACCCACACTTCAGGTCGAACTGACCTGAAATGAGGACTTGCAGTGAGCCGAATCATATCTGCACACTATTATCATTACGTACAGAATTCTTGGTGATTGAATCTGTGAATATCGAGAATTTCAGCAGGATATCTATGAGATTTTCACTTGAATGAAATTACAATTATAGATACGGTTTAGGGCGACTCGATCTGAATTGCCATGTATACCATTTCATAAATGATATTCAATGACAGAACAATTCAATCTACCTAGGATACGTTTTACATTACTTCAATTACTATCATATGTGTCAGTTCAGGTCGACTCGACCTGAATTGCATGAACGAATGACTAATGTAGACAATCTCACATTCAGGTCAACTCGACCTGAAGTGCATTAAAATTTATTCATGTACCGTTGTTCGTATTCAGGTCGACTCGACCTAAACAGTTCCGGATTTCTCGGACATTGTGTTTCTAGTCTCGTAGTAACCGTGATCTCGTGTTCCGGGTTTCCCGGCGAGATAATCGGGCACTGCACTCTCAGAATTCGGCAACTCAGATGTCGAGAACTGAACATTGAATGAAGACCTTGTCACTAAAAATTGAGGAAGCCTAGAACTCATACTCGTGCAACTCGATTTTCAGTAATAAACGTTGGAAACACACGCACTCTGCCAACTTCAGCAACTAGGAACTCCACAATAGATGGCAGCGCTGAAAGAAACATTATACACACTCAGAAAACTACTATGTGCTTACAAAGTAACTATGTCCAATCCATTGAATGAAAATGTTTGAAAATGCTAAAGGCTTCTAACCTGAGGACATACAGAAGGCAACAAGCGCGTTCACCGAGATCCTCGAAGCGCAATACTCCGACACTCTAGATAGTACAAGTACAGAAGTTGATAGAGGCCAGTAATGACATGAGAAAAGTGAAATCTCGCATGAACGTCCATGTATTCGCGACGGAGAAGGAGAGTACCCTAATGCGCGTGGACACAACGACATTCAAAACAATTTTGGCGGCAATGTGTCAGCGCGAATGCGAAGGCGAAAGCTGTAGGACGGAATTTGAAAATCCCGAACTCCTTCCGCAAATTCCTTTGATTTTTTATTCCCGCCTACACTATTCATGACAGAAATAGACACTGACAGCTATTAAGTACCTATGAGGTTGCTTTCTTGCACCGTTAAGCACTAATTTCTAGATTCTATTTGTAACAGAATCTAGGCAAGAAGTCTTCATTGTCTTTTTTTCTTTTGCAATTTCTGGAAGTCAATTTGATTTTGCTGAAGTTAGGGTCTGTTTGTAAATTTAGACAAACACAACCTTTTGCACCACCCAAGTGTTTGCATGTGATTTTATCAATAAGGGTTTTACGGTTTAGGGTTTAGGGTCTTTAGGGTTTAGGATTTAGGGTTTTCAGGGTTTAGGGTCTCTACGGTTTAGAGTCTCTAGGGTTTAGGGTCTCGGGTTCAGGTATTTTTGTAGATTAATAAATCATTTCATATCATGTTTTTGAAATATTGAACAAATATTTAATTTAGAAGTGAATTCAAGGTTTTAGTACATACTAAGGAATTATACTGCATGCACTTTCAAATTCTTTTTATAATGTTTGCAATATTAATTTTTCCATGAATCCGAATTATTTCGCAGAGATTTGCAACTTCTGTGTTATTTTTTTGGACATGCTTCCACGTCAAACCGATACAAATTAATGGTTTGGTTTGTATTAATTACAACATCAAGACTACAATATATTTTTGGAAACTCATTTGAAAAAGTGTGGGGAAGCAATAGGGTTGTCTTAAAATTAAGTTTTTCCATGAATCCTAATTATTTTGAACATTTGCAACTTGTGTGTTACGTTTTTGGACATGCTTCCACGTCAAATTGATATAATTTATTGGTTTGGCTTTTATTAAATACAGCATGATTTGTAGTTCTTCATTTGAAATCCATTTCAAATGAAGAAGGCAGCGTAGGAAAGCAATAGGGTTATCTTAAAATTAAGTTTTTCCATGAATCCTAATTATTTTGAACATTTGCAACTTGTGTGTTACGATTCTTGACATGCTTACACGTCAAACCAATATAATTTATTGGTTTGGCTTTTATTAAATACAGCATGATTTGTAGAGTATTTGTTTTGAAATCCATTTCAAATGAAGAAGGCAGCGTAGGAAAGCAATAGGGTTATCTTAAAATTAAGTTTTTCCATGAATCCTAATTATTTTGAACATTTGCAACTTGTGTGTTACGATTCTTGACATGCTTGCACGTCAAACCAATATAATTTATTGGTTTGGCTTTTATTAAATACAGCATGATTTGTAGAGTATTTGTTTTAAAAATCCATTTCAAATGAAGAAGGCAACGTAGGAAAGCAATAGGGTTGTCTTAAAATTAAGTTTTTCCATGAATCCTAATTATTTTGAACATTTGCAACTTGTGTGTTACGATTCTTGACATGCTTGCACGTCAAACCAATATAATTTATTGGTTTGGGTTCTATTAAATATAGCATGATTTGTAGAGTATTTGTTTTGAAATCCATTTCAAATGAAGAAGGCAGCGTAGGAAAGCAATAGGGTTGTCTTAAAATTAAGTTTTTCCATGAATCCTAATTATTTTGAACATTTGCAACTTGTGATTGTGTTACGATTCTTGACATGCTTGCACGTCAAACCGATATAATTTATTGGTTTGGGTTTTATTAAATACAGCATGATTTGTAGAGTATTTGTTTTGAAATCCATTTCAATTGAAGAAGTGTAGGAAAGCAATACGGTTCTTTTAAAATAATTTTACCCTAAAATCCTACCCGATGAATTCATCCTCAAAATTTCAGTAGAATTTTTATGTATTAGATAAAATGCAGAACAAGAAATGGGTTGGCGCTAACCCTTGCTATGCTATCCATTCATCATTAGAATTTTATAAGAATTGTTGTATAAAACTTTCAAATAAATCTTCAAATAAAAATCTCAAAAACTTTCTGAAGAACTTAATTCTTTTGGAATCCAAAATCACTTCAATTGAATGAATTTCTCAAAATTATTTAGTAGTAGCAATAGAAGATTGAAATCATGAAAACTCACAACTCACAATAGAACAAAATCATAGAAATGCAAAAAAGTGTAAAGCCAAGAGAAGCAATGGATTTGCCTTCTCTATAATATCATCATATGGATCCTCTCTAATATCACCTTAATTGCAACAACTATATTATTTCTATAATATCACCCTTTGTAAAAAGTGATATTATAGAAGTGGTTGCAAACAGCTACTCTATTTCTATGATATCACATTGTATAAAAATACAATTTCTATGTATGCATGATTGACAATATTTTTACATAATATTTAAAATAATTATTTTACAGACTTATTGAAATCATTATCATGCAATCTATTCAAATATATCAAATTTTTACTAATATGTAATACAATGAATGCGTAGCATAGCAAGCATGAGCCCCTAGTATTAATGATAGCATTTGTGATATTATAGAGAGACTTATGATTTTAGTAGTATGACTAGCAGTTGGTGCTTGCTATGCTACGCATTCATCATTAGAATTTTATAAGAAAATTTATGTATTAGATAGAATGCAGAACAAAAATTTCAATAAATCTTCAAATAAAAATGACTAAAAATCTTTGTATAATTTTTTTTATAAGTAAGCATATATTTAAATGTACAATAGAAATTTATTGAATGATGAATGAAACATATGCAATGATAAATACTTAAAAAAATACACATACATTAGAATGCATCAGAAATTTGACTTCATTGTTAATTAGAATTAGAATTTCATTAGAATTTCATTAGAATTTTTATGTATTAAATAGAATGCAGAGCAAGAATTTCAATAAATCTTCAAATAAAAATTACTAAAAATTTTATATAATTTTTATTAATAAATAAGCATATACTAAAATAAACAATAGAAATTTAATGAATGATGAATACGATAAAAGATACATATACATTAGAGTGCATTAGAAATTTGACTCAATTGTTACAAAAAATGCCAACCCAAATAGAAGAATTTAAAAGAAAAATTTGTAAATCTCAAAAGCTTCATGAACAATTTAATTGTTGTGAAATCCAAAATCGGTTCAGTCTAATAAATTTCTCAAATCATTTGGTAGTAGCGATAGAAAATTGAAATCATGAAAGCTAAAAGCTTACAAAAGCACAAAATTATAGAAGTGCAAAGAAGTGTAAAGCCAAGAGAAGCAATTGATTTGCCACCTCTATAATATCATCCTATGGATCCTCTTTAATATCACCTTAATTGCATCAACTATATTATTTCTATAATATCATCCTTTGTAAAAAGTGATATTACAGAAGTGATGGCAAATTGCTACTCTATTTTTGTAATATCACATTGTGTGAAAATACGATTTCTATGTATGCATGATTGGAAATATTTTTATAAAATAATTAAAATAATTTTTTTAAAGACTTATCAAAATCATTATCATGCATTCTATTCAAATATATCAAAATTTTACTAATATGTGATACAATAAATGCGTAGCATAGCAACCACAAGACCCTAGTATTAATGATAGCATTTGTGATATTACAGAGGGACTTATGATTTTAGTAGTATGATAAACAAACCAAATTTTGGAAAAAGGGTATCTATTATTATGTGAGGCTACAAAAAGGGACATATCACGGTCCAAGTACTTGGGACGGGTATTGAAGATGGTTGGGTATCAAAGCCGGGTATTGAAGAAGGCCGGGTACCTAAAACCACCTGGAAGAACCAGGTACCTAGACCGCCGGGTATTTGCCTGCAGAGGTCTGGAAACCTAGGGTTTGGTGTCCGCGCATTTTCGTGTCTGTTGTTTTGTCGTGCACCTCTGTTGTTTCCTCTGCTGTTCTCTCGTGCATTCCACTGTTCTTTGGACGCATTTTTGTTGCATCTTTGTTGTTTGTGCATTTCGCACTTGCCGGTAGTGGACACGCATTTTTTTTAGCACGGGCGTCGTGAAGAAGAGGACCTTGTTTTCCGCATTGTGTGTGACTTTGGAGTTCGATTCAATTGGGGGGACTTGAAGCTGTGAAGAAGCGAACCTCAAGGCGGGCGTCGTGAAGAAGCGGACCTTGAGCATTGTTTTCTGTGTGATTTTGGAGTTCCATTCGATCGGGGGGACTTGAAGCTGCTGGCTGGTGCTGTGTGTTTGCATTTGAACGAGGTGCAGCTTGATCTCAAGGACGTGCATCTTGAAGCAGGGTTTGGAGTTTGAGGTAAAAACCTGACTTAATTCATCACTGTTGTGTTAGTGCAATGGTTCTCTTGAGGCGTGTTTAAGGGTTTAGGTCTGTCAGTTCTGTTCAGGCGTGTTTAAGGGTTTAGGTCTGTTTAAGGGTTCTCTTGGGTTTAGGGTTTAGGGTTTAGGGTTTTAGGGTTTAGGGTGGGTTTAGGGTTTAGGGTTTAGGGTTTAGGGGTTTGGGTTACAAGGGTGTTCCCAAAAAAATGGCATGTTTTTTTTGGGCTAGGATTTTGGCTACCCCCCCATTATCAACTCTTGCGCTTCTAATGGAGAAATAAAAAGCCCTAATAGTTTCATCGTTTGGGAGATATAGCAACTTTGACTTTTAGAGGGTGAGTTGACTTCACTTAGTTTAGGGTATTTTTGAGTTTTGAGTTGACCTACCCCCCTATTTAAGGGTATTGTGAATGCAATGGTTGTGTTGGATTTAGGGTTTAGGGGTTTAGGGTTTAGGGTTTAGGGTTTTATAGGGGTTTAGGGTTTAGGGTTTAGGGTTTAGGGTTTAGGGTTTAGGGTTTAGGGTTTTAGGGTTTAGGGTTTAGGGTTTAGGGTTTAGGGTTTAGGGTTTAGGGTTTAGGGTTTAGGGTTTAGGGTTTAGGGTTTAGGGTTTAGGGTTTAGGGTTTAGGGTTTAGGGTTTAGGGTTTAGGGTTTAGGGTTTAGGGTTTTAGGGTTTGGGTTTAGGGTTTAGGGTTTAGGGTTTTAGGGTTTAGGGTTTAGGGTTTAGGGTTAGGGGTTTAGGGTTTTAGGGTTTAGGGTTTAGGGTTTAGGGTTTAGGGTTTAGGGTTTAGGGTTTAGGGTTTAGGGTTTAGGGTTTAGGGTTTAGGGTTTAGGGTTTAGGGTTTAGGGTTTAGGGTTTAGGGTTTAGGGTTTAGGGTTTAGGGTTTAGGGTTTAGGGTTTAGGGTTTAGGGTTTTAGGGTTTAGGGTTTAGGGTTTAGGGTTTAGGGTTTAGGGTTTAGGGTTTAGGGTTTAGGGTTTAGGGTTTAGGGTTTAGGGTTTAGGGTTTAGGGTTTAGGGTTTAGGGTTTAGGGTTTAGGGTTTAGGGTTTAGGGTTTAGGGTTTAGGGTTTAGGGTTTAGGGTTTAGGGTTTAGGGTTTAGGGTTTAGGGTTTAGGGTTTAGGGTTTAGGGTTTAGGGTTTAGGGTTTAGGGTTTAGGGTTTAGGGTTTAGGGTTTAGGGTTTAGGGTTTAGGGTTTAGGGTTTAGGGTTTAGGGTTTAGGGTTTAGGGTTTAGGGTTTAGGGTTTAGGGTTTAGGGTTTAGGGTTTAGGGTTTAGGGTTTAGGGTTTAGGGTTTAGGGTTTAGGGTTTAGGGTTTAGGGTTTAGGGTTTAGGGTTTAGGGTTTAGGGTTTAGGGTTTAGGGTTTAGGGTTTAGGGTTTAGGGTTTAGGGTTTAGGGTTTAGGGTTTAGGGTTTAGGGTTTAGGGTTTAGGGTTTAGGGTTTAGGGTTTAGGGTTTAGGGTTTAGGGTTTAGGGTTTAGGGTTTAGGGTTTAGGGTTTAGGGTTTAGGGTTTAGGGTTTAGGGTTTAGGGTTTAGGGTTTAGGGTTTAGGGTTTAGGGTTTAGGGTTTAGGGTTTAGGGTTTAGGGTTTAGGGTTTAGGGTTTAGGGTTTAGGGTTTAGGGTTTAGGGTTTAGGGTTTAGGGTTTAGGGTTTAGGGTTTAGGGTTTAGGGTTTAGGGTTTAGGGTTTAGGGTTTAGGGTTTAGGGTTTAGGGTTTAGGGTTTAGGGTTTAGGGTTTAGGGTTTAGGGTTTAGGGTTTAGGGTTTAGGGTTTAGGGTTTAGGGTTTAGGGTTTAGGGTTTAGGGTTTAGGGTTTAGGGTTTAGGGTTTAGGGTTTAGGGTTTAGGGTTTAGGGTTTAGGGTTTAGGGTTTAGGGTTTAGGGTTTAGGGTTTAGGGTTTAGGGTTTAGGGTTTAGGGTTTAGGGTTTAGGGTTTAGGGTTTAGGGTTTAGGGTTTAGGGTTTAGGGTTTAGGGTTTAGGGTTTAGGGTTTAGGGTTTAGGGTTTAGGGTTTAGGGTTTAGGGTTTAGGGTTTAGGGTTTAGGGTTTAGGGTTTAGGGTTTAGGGTTTAGGGTTTAGGGTTTAGGGTTTAGGGTTTAGGGTTTAGGGTTTAGGGTTTAGGGTTTAGGGTTTAGGGTTTAGGGTTTAGGGTTTAGGGTTTAGGGTTTAGGGTTTAGGGTTTAGGGTTTAGGGTTTAGGGTTTAGGGTTTAGGGTTTAGGGTTTAGGGTTTAGGGTTTAGGGTTTAGGGGTTTAGGGTTTAGGGTTTAGGGTTTAGGGTTTAGGGTTTAGGGTTTAGGGTTTAGGGTTTAGGGTTTAGGGTTTAGGGTTTAGGGTTTAGGGTTTAGGGTTTAGGGTTTAGGGTTTAGGGTTTAGGGTTTAGGGTTTAGGGTTTAGGGTTTAGGGTTTAGGGTTTAGGGTTTAGGGTTTAGGGTTTAGGGTTTAGGGTGTTAGGGTTTAGGGTTAGGGTTTGGGTGGTTAGGGTTTTGGGTTAGGGTTTAGGGTTTAGGGTTTAGGGTTTAGGGTGTAGGGTTTAGGGTTTGGGTGTTAGGGTTTAGGGTGTAGGGTTTAGGGTTTAGGGTTTAGGGTGGTTAGGGTTTGGGTTGTAGGGTTTAGGGTTGTAGGGTTTAGGGTGGTTTAGGGTTTAGGGTTTAGGGTTTAGGGTT
>CATNNA010000081.1:0-2500 GCA_950106755.1 Climacium dendroides
GCGTAAAGCGTCTGTAGGTGGCTCCTTAAGTCCGCTGTCAAATCCCAGGGCTCAACCCTGGACAGGCGGTGGAAACTACTAAGCTGGAGTACGGTAGGGGCAGAGGGAATTTCCGGTGGAGCGGTGAAATGCGTAGAGATCGGAAAGAACACCAAAGGCGAAGGCACTCTGCTGGGCCGACACTGACACTGAGAGACGAAAGCTAGGGGAGCGAATGGGATTAGATACCCCAGTAGTCCTAGCCGTAAACGATGGATACTAATCGCTGCGCGTATCGACCCGTGCAGTGCTGTAGCTAACGCGTTAAGTATCCCGCCTGGGGAGTACGTTCGCAAGAATGAAACTCAAAGGAATTGACGGGGGCCCGCACAAGCGGTGGAGCATGTGGTTTAATTCGATGCAACGCGAAGAACCTTACCAGGGCTTGACATGCTGCGAATCCTCTTGAAAAAGAGGAGCGCCTTTGGGAACGCAGACACAGGTGGTGCATGGCTGTCGTCAGCTCGTGCCGTAAGGTGTTGGGTTAAGTCCCGCAACGAGCGCAACCCCCGTGTTTAGTTGCCACTACCAAGTTTGGAACCCTAAACAGACTGCCGGTGATAAGCCGGAGGAAGGTGGGGATGACGTCAAGTCAGCATGCCCCTTACGTCCTGGGCGACACACGTGCTACAATGGCCGAAACAGAGAGCCGCGACCCCGCGAGGGCAAGCTAACCTCAGAAACTCGGTCTCAGTTCGGATTGCAGGCTGCAACTCGCCTGCATGAAGCCGGAATCGCTAGTAATCGCCGGTCAGCCATACGGCGGTGAATCCGTTCCCGGGCCTTGTACACACCGCCCGTCACACTATGGGAGCTGGCCATGCCCGAAGTCGTTGGCTTAACCGCAAGGAGAGAGATGCCTAAGGCAGGGCTAGTGACTGGAGTGAAGTCGTAACAAGGTAGCCGTACCGGAAGGTGCGGCTGGATCACCTCCTTTTTAGGGAGAGTCAAAGAAAGCTTTTTTGGTACTTCCGTCTTGTACCCACCGTTACAAATCCCGAAGCGGGGGAGTCCGTTCATCCAACGGATGAAGTTTGATTCCGGCGCGTCGGTGAAGCAAGACCAAGTCCATGAGCTCATTTCCCCAGGTCGGAACAAGCTGAGAGCAATCTCGTGATTTTACTTTGTTCAGCCCTCGATAAGATACGAGAATTGAATGGGGGGGTTGGGTTCCCCCGTTTCGTTGCATGCAGGCCCCCCCTATCCCTGTTATCCAGGGGTAGGGGGGGCCTGCATGATGGGCTATTAGCTCAGCGGTAGAGCGCGCCCCTGATAATTGCGCCGTTGCGCCTGGACTGTGAAAACTTTTATTTATACACATGGGTAGTCTAATGTGCTCATCGACGCCTGACCCGAAGATGCATATCGTCCAAGGGACGTTAGCATGGCGTACTCTTCCAATTTTCGGGTAGCCTGGGTCTCAGAACCAGGATCCTTTTCAGGAGGAGATAGATGAGGCGACTCAGGTGAGATCTAGTGAAGATTCAACCTCCGAATCACTGGTGGGATTCGGGCGATCCAGGGAGGATCGGTCATCGCTAGCAGATCCTCCTTTCTCGGGAATCTATACATCCCTTATCAGTGTATAGATGGCTATCTCTCGAGCACAAACTGATGAACATCGAGCCAGATGTGAAAGACGGAGCACCTGATGACGCATATTCACAAACCAGGAACTACGGGAACACCTTATTCTACTATTCTAGGGTAACGGAGGGATCACACTATACGAGCCTTTCCTGCTTCTCTCGAAGGTCCATAGAAGCAGCAATCAACGGAACTTCCACGTGCAGGTAGGGTTCTAGGTCCCATAGATTTGAGTCCTTATCCGGGAAGGCGGGAATACTGGACCCAGACATGAAAAAACTGCCGGAGGGAAAAGGAAGAGGTAAATCCCTGGTATTTGCTCCAGCCCACTAATTGGCTATTCCAGATAGCTTCCAATTCTATGTACCGAGACGCCTCGGTCCCCCCCCCCTAAAAATAGGGGAAACAGGCTCAAAGAAAGATTCCAGAGTGTACGGGGACGGGGTTAAGCCAAGAGGGTTTCTCGGCGCCTTCTCTTCCCTTCCATCGATCAAATGAGATCTATTTTTGCGAAGTCATTGTCCCTACCAAGGCAAGCAAAAGGGAAAGATGGAAGAGGTACACTTGGAGAGCGCAGTACAGCGGGGAGTTGTATGCTGCGTTCGGGAAGGATGAGTCGCCTATAAAAAGAGAAGTCTATTAATTCTCCACTCAATGAGTGAGATACTAGTAAGAATAGTGTAGATGCGACTATTCACTTCACGGGCGAGGTCTCTGGTTCAAGCCCAGGATGGCCCAGTTGCGCCGAGGAGAATCGAGACAAGAAAAGCATCTGATCAATTCACGTATGTATACTTTACTTGACTTGTTCCGAGCACAGGGGATATAGCTCAGTTGGTAGAGCGCCGCCCTTGCAAGCGGGTCGTTGCGCTTA